>JBAMJV010003367.1:0-83529 GCA_037951105.1 Echinarachnius parma | reverse complement strand
GGTCACGGAACTCCAGCTGTATCGTGCTGACCTCCGACACGGAGCTGTCGGGACCCCAGCGAGGGGCGTGGGCATTACCTGTCATCAGGTTGACATCAGAGTATGGGATCGGTGACTTGCTGGAGAAGCACTTTAGTAAACCATCTGCAAGAGCCACCTAGAGAATGCAAGAGAAAACACACACAAAAGATTTGTTCAGTTTCACAGATCTAACATGTAAACAGGTGTGGCACAAATTAAATTTGTTGTGCACACATAGCACTAGCTGCAAATGTTAGGTGTTGACTGCCATCAGGTTGACATCAGAGTACGGGATCGGTGACTTACAAGAGAAGTACTGCCAGAGCCACCTAGATAGTGGGAGAAGATAAGCAGTGTTTGTTCAAATATCATGTGACACTATGAATATGATATAGAACAGCTTCTGACAATAATTTGCTGTACCATCATTTGCAAAAGTTTAAGACCACCTGGGAATTTGTGGGTATTTCAATAATTTGGACTGCATTATTTTGTCTTATTAAATGGTTACATAACATGTTTACTACAGTTGTCAGTAGCACAAGAGTAATGGTCAGCGAAAAACTTAATATTTTTATTTTGGGGGCTCCATTTTCGGGGGCTCCATTTTCGGGGGCTCCATTTTCGGGGGCTCCATTTTCGGGGGCTACTTTTCCAACTTTCGGGGGCTACAAATTTCAGCGCTCTTTTTCGAATTTCAGGGGCGATTAATAAGCTATAATGCTGTAAGTGATCATTTTATAAGCATTTGATCACAATCCAAACAGAAAAATCCCACAAAAAATCCAGAAAATCAAAAAAAAATAATAATCCAAAAACAAATTTCGGGGGCGAATTTGGGCATTTTGGGGGCGAATTCGCCCGCCGCCCCCGTGTATTTTTTCGCTGGTAATGGTATAAGCCCAGCAGTTCAAGTGATACAAAGGTTATGCATTGAAAATAAAAGTATGTCTGAAAAATAAATGTTTAACTTTTGTTTTTTTTATTTTGGAAGGGTGGTCTTAAACTTTTGCAAATGATGGTAAATGAAAAGGAGCAAAGAAAATTGGGCTTTCCCGGGATTCAAACGCTAAACAGGTGCTCTTACTGACTGAGCCAGAAAGCTCCTGTGACAGTGTTCGTCCCTGGAACCCTTCTCAATGCCCGTGTCAGGTTTATAATATAGCTTCTGACCATCACGGGCATTGGAAAGGGTTTCGGGGATGAACAGACCATCACAGGAACTTTCTAGCTCAGTCGGTAGAGCACCGGTCTTGCAATCCAGAGGTCTCGGGCTCGAATTCCGGGGATGCCCTATTTTCTTTGCTCATTTTCATTTATATTCTATATTTCTGATCAGTTTCCCTATGTTAAAAATATTAATATGCTGTGTTAAAGTATTACCGTTCAACATGTGCATGCAGGATTATGGGATTGGTGATAGTTTGGTATACACTTGGGAACTCTACTAGTCTACTTGGTGCAGCCCACCTGCCAGACTTTGTAGTGGCTATATGTGACCGGCTATAGCACAACCCGGCACTTGTCGGTAATTCATGTTTTGAAGAAATGGGCATTTTAAGTTCACACAATGTGTGTAAAAGACCTATGATTGTAAAATTGAAACAATCATATCTTTGCCAATTATTGACCAATCCGTTAGAACAAAGCATCAAATGAAAGCTTGCGATGATGCCTTTCTAATGGTTTGAAAATCTACATTTTGATTTTTACCGACAAGTGTCGGGTTTTGCTATAGCCGGTCACATATAACAACAGTCTCCAAACTGATTTAAAATTGTAAATCTGTATTAAATAAATATCATATAACTGAAAAGAATACAAATAATAGGAACTTACAGCCTTTTCTAGGAACATGTTATCGCCCGTGAGGTGATATGTGCTGAGGAAACTGCCCAGTACTCGTATGGTTGTCTCAAAGAGGTTGACATCTTTGTTTGGAGTCACGCTCATCGTGGCGATGAAGTCGCGAGCTTCCTGAAACTCTGAAAGAAAGAAGGAAAATTATAATATTATTGAAGAAACATTGAGGAGAATATTACTTTGACACTTGGGAAGAAGGATTTCTTCATACAAAGCAGCATCAAGTTGTAATATAGATTCAAGTAAGAATGCTTGTGTTTTTCCCTACATTCTCTGAATCCCATGATGATCATGGTATCCAGGCGGTCCACCATGATCAAGCTAAGTTGGAACCATTCGTTCCATTTCATGCTGATCATAATTTAGCTACAGGACTAAAAAGAAAATGTAATTTATGAACACTTATCCTAATCCAGTCATACTCAATTTCACACCTTCTATCAAATAATAAGCATGATATCTTTCCTACCTTTTGTCAATTATATGATCATGGTATCCAGGCTGACCACCATTGTCCAGCTGAGTTGAAACTATTTGTTTAATTACATGTACCTGCTGATCATCTTATTGCAGGACTAAAAGGAACTTTCAAATCTAAATATTCATTCTATTCAGTAATCATCATTTTTCAATCTTCGGTAAAATAACGACCATACCTTTCCTCCCATTAAAAAACCTCAAAACTCCTTTTCCAAATAATGACCATGATAAAAACCCCTTTTCCAAATAATGACCATGATATCTTCCCTACCTTCTTTCAACCCCATGATGATCATGGTATCCAGGCTGTCCACCATGGTCAGACTGAGTTGGAACCACTCGCTCCATTTCTTGCTGATTGGTTTGAGCTCATCGTGACCCCATGCATGCTTCTTGTAGGCCTTCCAGGCATGTTTGAACGCATCCACCACCGCTCGCTGCCTTTCATTCTGGGGACCTAAAGATAAACATTTAAAAACACATATTGTTATTAAATAGGCAACCAGTTTGACAAAGGCCTATGACCAAAATATAGCGAAAAGAAATTGGTCTCACGGAGAACAATAATATTGTAAATTTGACACAAAAATGTTGCTTGTTTGAATGGGCTCAACACTGCTCACTGCCTCTCATTCTTGGGACCTAATGGATGAACACAAAATAATAATATATAAAAATTGTTTTAATATAATGAATTTAATGTCTTCAGCTCTGTGCAACCCATTTACCCATAACCTCAAGAATAATGCGGTTTGACAAGCTTGTTACATCATTGAGGCTCAATGCAGAGTTCTTGTAGGCTTACGAGCACTGGCATTTATTTGCAAGGGATATTTATTCATTCATATCCACATTACTATTACATTACTACTAGTCATCTCTTTAAAGCAGCAACACGTTGTATATGAAGTGTTAATAATTGGTATAAATGGATGACGGTGTGAATTAGATAAGAGCATAATTAATTAACAGTAAAGAAGCAAATACAGATATGTCTGAAAAAATTATGTGCATATAGTTTTTATCAGATATGAATATGGATTCATAGTAGGGACCTAACACAAACCTTGGGTTATTGCACTAATTACATTCTCCACGGGGAAAAAATCAATTAAATTCCATATCCACTTACCGTACAAATCATTATTGTTGCCTTTTTCATTGCCATTTGGTAGAGGTAGGACGACTTCTTTGTCATCATTCTCCTATCATGCACGGAAAGAAAATAGGGAAACACAAATAAAAACACAAATGAAACTTAACCTGTTCCCTTCGAGATTCTGAAATCCCCATAGACTTTGTACACAGGCCACCCAGTTCCCGTAGTCAAGGGGTTAATTGTACAATTAAGATCCAAAGTTCTAATCTTTGAAAGACAACAACAAAATGCACCATCATAGGAATGGAAACAAAAGTTCATGACCCATTCAACAGCAAAAACCTGTCAATGTTTTCCCCGTAAATGTTTAAACTGTATTTTATCTGAAATAAAGTAGTCACTTACTTTAGCCTTACATGTTGATGAGTTCTCTCTGGAAAAATGTTACCTTTGGAAGGGACCAATACCCCAAAGTAATTTGATTTAGTTATCAAGTAAACCAAAATTGGGAAAATTTAATTTCCAGTGCTACTTATCTGAAAACTGATTAATAATGGGTCTGCAATTAAAGACTAGATTGCCCTAGATTAAGGTAGGCCTATCCATTAAACAAATTTGGGGAAATTGTTTTCCCAATGTTACGTATCTAAAAAATTGATAGCTACAATGAACATTAATATTGCCATTGGCTAGTATGCTCCCCGGGGAGTTGAGATGGTGCGCAAGATAATTGTGCGGGTTTGACCTGTAGCTGATGACCAAGGGTAATAATAAAGCGCATAGGGACATGCAATTGTGCTTATGTGTTATGCACTATATAAAAGTGTTTCATTATTATTATTATTAATATTGGGTCTGCAATTGCAGACTAGATTGCCCTAGAAACTAAAACAGGGTCGAAGTTCTGATAGCATTATTTTGAGCTGATCATTAACCAATTGTTACAACAATGCAGTACGATGTAATCATAATTATAAGTTTTCACACCGTGATGAAATAGTTCTTGATTTGAAGATACATGTAATTTTGTTTTATTTCTACTAGTAGAAGGGACAAATAAAGCTATCCACTTCCATACATCAAGGAATTTCAGTGTATTGGTCCTTTTTATTTCCTGAAGCAAACCCCCCCCAAATTTACATTAAAAAAAAACTGTACAATGTACCTTTATAAATTTTGAAGGACGTCTACATGCACATGAATAAAATAGCATTATTACACTGGGAATTCGATTAAAATCATGTCTAGGCATGTAAATGAATAAATCGATTCCTGCCAAATATACAACATGCACACCAAAGGTAGTGATTATGTACATTAATCTATAATACAAATCAAGGCCACATACATATAAGTCTGATTTACTTCACATTAAATATTGAAATGGGCTAACTAGATGAACAAATTGAATTAATTAATACAATACGTTGGTGTAACAATAAGCCGACCGGGTAAGAATAATTTCATGCAATTCATGTTATCGATAAATAATTGTACACATGTTGGTTATTAGGAAAACCTGGGATAGAAAATGGGTAAGAACCATGCATAAAACTCAAAACTCAGAGAAACATAGTCCTAATTCTGAAACATAATAATATTTTGTTCATTTTAGAGGCAACATTTACAGGCCCAAAATGGTAGACAGGACTCAATATGTACACATCGCCCCCCCCCCCCCCCCCCCCCCACCCCCCCCCGGTCTCGGGCCATTAAATGTTTGCTTCTGGCCAGTAACAAATCTTGAAAGTCATATTTCGATAGCTCCATTAGAAAACCAGGGGCAATATTCTGAAGAAAAAAAATTAATAATAAAATCTACGTCGCTAATATATTTTTTAGCAAATCAGTATTCATTTGGCACAGTTCAGAATACAGATTTGGCTAAATATATTTTAGTGACATAGATACAATACATTTTAGCTTGAAATCATTTTAAGTAAATGGCCCCAGATTTTCAAACAGACAATAATAGAATGAGAACATCTGTTATTATTCCATGTCAAGTTTTATCCATAATCGCAGCTTTGATCAGTAAATTGTAGAGAACTAGTCCTGAACACTCAAAAAGTATAATAGCCACATAACCATGTTCCCACTGGTACATTTACACATACAATCAAACTTAGGAATATTAATTCTCTACAAAGTAGTTGAGAATTAGTCAAAATCAATGAAGTAGCTTTGATACCGAGTTAGAAGAAAACATATTCTTAATAACAATAGTTCAGAAGAAAAAAAAGAATATCCCTTTAAATGCTCCAAATTAAAACCTATTTTTCCAAATGTCACTCTTGCCTAAGAGTAAGAGTGCATCAAACACATCTAGATCAATTATCACCTAATTACTATTCATTACAATGAGGAAGCCAAATTTTAATTTGCCCAAAATGCCACATGAAAGAACCCGTTCTATCTTTAAATGATCTCCTATCTGGCCAAGGAAATTAGATATTAATTGACAAGCAAGAATTGAGAAAAAATTAGAAGAAGCATTGCTGGTACGGAAACAAAAGGTATTATGTAACAATCTGCGCCAGTAAAATAAAATAGAGATAATAAAGAAAGCAAATACAAGGTAGCGGAAACAATGAGAGAAAGACGGAGTGAGAAAAGGGAGTGAAAGACGGAGTGAGAAAAGGAAGAAGAGGGCAATAAAGAGGCAGAGGCAGAGATGGAAAGAGAGGGGGATAGCTGTAAGTTAAAGGGGTAGTTTAGTTTTAGCTGCACATCACAATTTTTTTGTGAGATAATGAAAAACTGAGTGTCGAATTTGAGAGAACATGCAATTTTAATGGCAGAATAAACTTTATTTGGTCAAAATCGGCCCAGAAACGGCTGAAATATCAATAAATATATTTGATCTTATAATTATTTGGGGCCCAAATAATTAGATGATTTTTTCAAAAAATTAAAAAAATGCTTACACTTTTTCAAAAATTTTCAAAAGCGTTTTTTAAATAGTTGTTGATGATATATCTACTTAATCATTATTTCAATAGAACATCACATGCATTATTTTGAATGAAAAATAATTGAAAGCAATGCCTTTTTTAGAAAGCGCCCTCTTGTGTTTTAATGGCTCTTTTTGAATGATAACAGGCTTTTTACTTAGTCGTTTGTAATTTTGTATACCTTTCGAGCATGGTGGAGTAATAACTATTAGTTTATAATGTTACTGTCCAGGTTTGGTTACTAAAGTTCAGCCTTACCAACACTGTACTACCCCTTTAACAAGCCTTTTAAGATAGACATAATTATGTGCACTAATAAAGACAATAATAATTAGGGTTATTGTACAAGTAAAGACGTAAAGACAAAGCGGGGATAGACATGTAATACAAAATATTGCAACTGTTAACCCGTTCAGGACTGGTTTTCCGAAAATACCCAGCCAAGAGTCTATGGAGAATGCATGTTATACCAAAATCAATCAGTCCTGAATGGGTTAAAGGTAGATATCTAGACATAATTATGAGCAATATTAGGATTATTGTGTAAGTAAAGAGTTAAAGACAAAGCAGGGATAGACATGTTACAAAGTATTGCAAAGTAGACATTATCTAAAGTAAAATACAGACAATATTTAAAGTAAAAATAGACAGCTGCGCAAAGGAAGGGATAGGCTGTGAGGAGGAAGGGAGTATAACAACTAGATTGTTCGTATATTGATATTAAGTGAAAGCTCTGGTGAACATCCAGCCAAACATGCTGTCATTTGAGATATAAAACAAACCCTCTTCCAGGGAAGCGAGTTCTAATAAGAAATACAGGAAGCCAACCACCGCGAGATATATAGAAATGAACCAAAGACTGCAAGTAGGGCACAGCAAAACAAGGAACGGGTGTTCTCAATTTTGGTTTTTGGTTTACCCCCGGTGCGCCAGCGGCTGCACCCACATCGGAATCACTCCCGATCGCTCCGTCCTCTCCGATATCCCCAGTATCATCATAATCGTGCTCCTCCTCCTCCTCCTTATCCTCCTCATTCCTCACCCCTTCCTTCACAACATCCGGGGGCACCTGGATACCCAGGTGGGGCATCTCATCTTGCCCTTCACCACCTACATCTCCTCTTCTTCCTCCTCCTTCTCCTCCTCCTCCTCCTCCTCCTCCATCATCCGGTTTATTGATGCCTTCGCCTCTCCGCTTCGGTGGTCCTCTTTTTTTTCCCGGCTTTTTTCCTTGCTGTTGTTGAAAGCAAAAAAAGAGAGAGTGAAACAAAAAAAAATAGGAAAATATTTATTAAATACAATTTGATGAAGAAAAAAAATGAAACATAAGAGCAAATTTCTAGAAATGGCCTTTGATTCCTCAAGAAGCCTTCATAAAAACATGTCAATTTTAATGTTGAAAAGTCTATGCATGCTCCGTAAACAAATTTGTTGTTTCAATGATTGATGTTTTGTAGAAGTTTTAAGACTCACACATAAACCTTGTGAAGCAGGATGAATATAGTAATAAAGCAAGTCTTCTTCAAGTTTCAATAAAAATACATCAAACATTGAAAAATCTTTGGCAGTATCCAGGTTTTGACACTAGCACTGCCCCGGGCGAGTAACATTTCATAAATGGCCTAGTTTGGTTGCCCGATCAGGTGACTTACTTTTTGGTCAACTAAGAGAGAACAATGTAATGCCTTGTGTGTAAATCTCATATATAGAAGTAAGCAGGCAAGCTCATTTTCTGTTGGGCAAGTAAAATTTGAAAAGTTATGATTTTACTTGCCTGAACGAGCCAGTAAAGAAAAAAAGTTAGTGTGGAGGCTTGCTGTACATTCACTTACATTTTTAACTTCCTCTCCTTTCCCTTCATCCCCCCTGTACATAAAGTCTTCATCTCCTGTATCCCTCCCATCTTCTTGCCCGTGCCTCATATATAGAGGTGTCGATTTCGGGAGTATTTCCCTCAAGGGACTCGCGATAATTTTTCGGGCAAGTCACGGGTACCCGGAATTTACCCATTTGTTGATTTCGCTATCGGCATGTCACACCGCTGGGAAAACATGTTCATTCAAGTGACAAAAATGCAGCCTATTTATGACAAACTCGGGCGTTCAAAGAGGGAAAAAGGAAAGAAAAGATATTGAGAGTGGGCAGATAACTTGGGCGTTCAAAAAGGGGACTTTTGCTTTTTTTTTTCGGGATATCGAGTATCGATTTTTGCGCCCGGGACTCAACATTTTTCGGCAGGACCCGGGTACCCGTGACTCGTCAACAGCACTACTCATATATGAAAGACACACTTAATATCACCATAATTTCCGCTTACTGTAAACATGTGTAACTTCCCTCCTGATTACCATGGCCCAATAACAAAATATACCCAATAAATACAACATAGAAGAAATAGCTTACCTTTTTAACCTCTTCTCCTTTCCCTTCATCCCCCCTGTACATAAAGTCTTCATCTCCCGTATCCTTCCCATCTTCTTGCCCGTGATTCATCTGAAAGTCGTGGTCATCATCACCGCCTATTCTATTGCTCCTTGCGAGTGGAACAACCTCCGGGCCGACCCCGTCCTGGCTGAATCCGTGGGGCACAAAGTGACGGAACACAAAGAAGCTTCCCACGGCGCTGACGAGGAGGAAGAGGACCACGACCCGCCGCTGAAGTCTGGATAACCTTCTCCACACCTTCATAATAGAAGTTTAAAAAATGAATTGATTATAATTATTCATTATAATTATTTCAAAAACAAATGTCTTGCTCTTTCTCTCTATAGAAGATGATCCTTGTCACTTCAGAATACCATTGAAAGTCATGATACACACTATTGAAAGTTAACCCATTGCCTGCGGTAGAGTCGTTGTAGGCAATGGGCTAACTTTCAATAGTTTATCATTACCTCCAATGGTCTGAAGTAGGGTGCTTCACCAACACTAATATTGATGTTAGCATCAATTTTTAGTGATAATTGTCCCATTGAATAGATGTTAAAATGGAAATTCTTTGGAAATTATGTTAAACATTTGCTCAAAACCCCTTATCATTATCCATCAAAAATGCAAACTGCTATTTGTTATTTCCTATGTTCAGTAATACAAGCTATTCAATAATACAATACTTGCCTATACATTGTGTTCTGACCATATAATTTACAAACATTCACGATTGTTTTATCTAAAATAAATGGTTATGATGAGAGGTTCTAATTAACAGGCTATTCCAATAATTAGACTTTTCAATACATTTTACTATAATCATAAAACTTTGATTATGTTGTGTGAGTGTGAGAAGGGTGTTAAACCATTTTTTTTGCTAAATTGAGACTTTACACATTGATTCATGTAGTTGGGCAGGACATCCTGTATGTGATGCAAACATTTTCTGATAATAATTCTAAGGTACAGTATGTCTGATTTGGGGCATATCTATCAAATATATAGAGAGCTAAATATTGTTTGTGTACCGTTTTTAAATTTTAAACATGATTATCTGTACAAAAAGTGACTAAGCACCCTTCTCTTTCTCGACCGACGATTTAATTATTTAATTATTTATTTATTATAGTGGCCCAGTCAGGCAAGTGAAATAGAGACCGGAAAACCAAATGAGTGGCAGCAAACAAACAAAAACAAAAGCTAGTCTGTTTATTTTGATTGCCCAATCGGGAAGGTAAAATTTGACCTTTCTAGATAACTTCAGTGGCCCACAGTTGACATTCTCTCCCGAGAGATGCCCACTGCATGACAAAAGAATGGATGCTCCATGCAATTGCATATAGAGCATCCATTTTTGTTTTGATCCTGCATGCCCATGGAGCCAACCAAATAAATACACGGGGGCAAAGGGCGATTCGCCCCCGATACCTTTGGAATCGCCCCCGTGAGCCACGGCACGGGGGCGAAAAAAAACAAAAACAAAAAAACAAAAAAACAAAATTAAAATTTGTTTAACAAATTTTTTTAAATATCTTTTTGCATGATCGGAAAGCGCCAGAAACGTACCAAACATGGCATAATCGGATAGATCACATCATGATAATCATTTATTAGACCCTTGAGCAGTGAAAATGATGTAAAAAAAAAAGAACCCCCGTGAGTCCCAAAATAGCCCTCGTGAATAATTTCACAAGGGCGTTTTTCTCCCTCAAAATTTTCAAAATCGCCCTCGTGAAAAAAAAAGTATTTTTTTGGTTGCATGGAGCAGACATGCAGCATGCAGTTAACCCCTTGACTTGCAGCGGTGGTGGACACGTGTAAGTGCTGATAAAGAAATAGACTTTCATTTACCCTCCAAATTGACTGCGGCCGACGAGCTTTACTGTTGTCGTAATCTCCTGCGCTGACAGATGACTTGTTGGTGAGGGGTAACATGATGTCTGCGTTTTCATGCAGTGTCCACTACTCCACTGTCTACAAAAAACTGCTCCCCTAGCCCTTTATCCTTCTGGAATAAAAGAACAGTTTGAAATTAGGGCTGAGTAAAATAAATCCATTTAAACGATGTTTAAAAGTACATTAAAAATGTTGAGCATTTATGAAACCATTAAATAATTTTATACACAAAAAAAACATTGTAAAATTGTAGTCAAGCTGGTTCTTTCTTGACAAAATCGGTGTGAATGGCTTAATATTTGAGCCAGTATTCCATCCAAAACGTCTTGTGTTTGCAAAGAGACTAAGTATAGTGACATGAAGTCATGAACAGTGTTTACATTGTTTACAGGTAATTAAATCAGCATAATCATGCCAAATTAATGCTGCATTCGGATGATAAATGGCTTGAAAATGTAACTATTATTTAATGCAAAATATTATGTTGCATTTATATTCAGCTTTATCATGTTGAACAAGTAACAACACAACAAATGCGGCCAAAAATGCAAGCCTCCTCCCAATTACTATTAGTTATGCAATGCTTAAATTAAAGCTTGTAAAAGTAAAAACAAATATCAAACTGAAACTGAAAGACAATCACAAATGACATTTAAAAAATAATAAAATCAAAAAATTGTGCAGAATACGATTCTGATGTAAATTTATACTAAAATAAATACTGCTAAATAAAATGCATTTATGTTCATGGTTTCACTGTCTACATGGAGTATGATACAAGCTATTGAAAAATTATAGTTCATTACCTGCGGAAATTACCTCAAATTCTACAGCGATATAAAGGCAAAGTCAACGCCGTTTGTTTTGTGCAAAAAGAAATGGGCGTCGCACCGGTGCAGTGTACACGTCACACCGGTACATGCAGCGTCGCCTGCCCGGTAGTGGCCCGTCCTCTCGACGGTGGATGCTCGCTCAAAACAGCAATGCCGTCAGCCGCTCCTTCCAAGGCTCATCAATGGTCCTTCAAATGGACTATTTGCGTATCCTTCACCTTAAAATGATGAACACCATTCTTAAAAAGCATACGAATGCCATCTCAAATTACAGAAACTCATAGAATGGTAGATTTGTAGGACATTTTAAAGATAAAACTCCGGCTCGACAGTCTCAAATTTATACACGTAACACTAAATGGCACCAACAGATGGCGCTATTCTACAAAGTTTTGATTTTGCAGTTCGGTATGATATGTCTCTAACAAAAAAAAAAAAAATAAAAAAAATAAAACGGTCTCATTCATTTTGTTAATGATTGTGTAGCTTACATGTAATTATTATAGCACTATTCCATTTAATTTAAAATTCATTCTCTCCCCCAAACCAGCGTTCAACCAACCGACCAACCGACCAACCGACCAACCAAACAAACAACATCAAGATATTATGTGGCTGTACCTAATTTGTATAATACATTAATTTTTTTACTGAAGCAAGCCTTACAAGTACATTTATTTATTTATAAATCATCAAACATATTATTTCGACTTGCTAGCACTTTAAAGGGACTTAGTAACCCCGGGTTAGTAACATTGTCCAAATCCTCGAAGTCCAATTGAAATTCTAGTGGTTCCCTCATACCTTGTTGTATGTATTCTTATCAACAAAAGAAGCATGTGACAGGTTTCGGTTTTTCAAATTTCCCTTTCGTTAAAAAGATACATTGATTTACGATTGAAGTGTTCAGATGTCAAATTATCCAACGGATCGTCAGAACCGTGTACAAAGTGAGTGCAATGAGTTGATGAATGTCACTTTGCATTTTTACTCATTACTCGGCCATAGAAAGTCCATTTAACTTGAAATTTTCGCACACCTAGTGGACATAATTATAAGATAACAATAATAATATTGTTTCGACCACTCATCACTTTTTGCAAAGTTACTAGATCCCTTTAACTAATATTGCTCAAAATCCAATTGACTAGTGTGGTATAGATCTAGAGAATAAAAAAAACATTGATAGATACGAACATGTCGCAGGGGCACAACTAACATAGGCATGGGGATACGGAAAAATAAGTATCTATCGGTATCAGTGTTGAGTTTGCTCATAATAGCATCATAATTCACATCTTTGAAAACAAATTGCATATTTGTCTGATTTAGCCCAAAATTTGTCTGTGTTCACCCCAAATTAGGTAAGTTTACTCCCAAGATATGATAATGATAAAGTGTGTATTTTGCCCGAATATTGGTGTTGTCAAAACTCTAAGTGGATTTTGTTTGTGTGTTGTTGATGCCAATTGTTTAAAAAAAGGGGGTGGTAATATTATTGGGGTATATCACAAACAATTTAAAATTTGTCACCATTTAGCTACCATGAGGATATGATGTTTGCCACAAAATTTGATAAAAGAATATCCGAGCCCTAGCTCACACAGCATGAACAAAAAGGCCCCAAAAAGGTCATCATCCCAATTAAAGGTAGTGTTGAGTATGGTATTTCCCGAAGTGCCCCCCGATATTTTTTTGTCAGATAATGAAAAACTGACTGTCAAATTCCAAAGAACATACAATTGTAATGACAGAATAAACTTTATTTGATCAAAATCGGTTCAGAAACGGCTGAAATATCCATAAATATATTTTTATTCAAAATGTTCTTCACCGGCAATCACCGGGCGATATTCAGACTTTTTAGAAAAATTTCAAAAAATGCTCGAAGACTACTTTGAAAAAAAATCAGAATAGGTTTTTAAAAAGTCGTTGATGATATCTCTATTGAATCATTATTTTAACAAACATTAAATGCACAATTTTGTATGAAAAAAGGCTAAAACCATTTTTTTTTAAATAGCGCCCTCTTGAGTTGTAACGGCTCTTTTTGAATGATAACAGGGGTTTTACTTAGTCGTTTGTAATTGTGTATACTTTTCGAGCATGGTGAAGTTATAACTGTTACTTTGTACCGTAATGGCAGGGGCGGATCTAGCTTTTTGCTAAGGGGGGGGGGGGGGGGGGGGGGGGTTTGACCCAATGACGATGCGGATACTGTGTGGGTCTGGTCACATGATGGCGTTTTTCTATGCACATCACATTTTCACTTGACAGCCCAAGGGGGGGGGGGGGGGGGTTAAACCCCCTAACCCCCCGTAGATCCGCCACTGAATGGTGCAGGTTTTGGTTACTAAAGTTAAGTTTGACCAATACTCAACTATCCCTTTAAAATGGATACCTGAGGATGCCTATACTGTCTACGGTTTTATGTTACTATATATTGTCTGAAAGGGAAATTTTGTGAGGGTTTCAATAAATTACTTTGCATCCCCTCCCCCTAATGAGGTGTTGTGGACAAGTGGTCAGATGTCTGCTTATCACAGATAACTGCTTGGGGTCAAACCCTTGGCGGCATGGGCGTCGATCTGACATTGATACCCCCATTGATCAGGGGGGGATGATCTATTCATTCATCCCCCCTGATGAATAGGTATTACGTAAGTATCGACGCCCATGCTTGGCGGCGTCTATCTGCTTGTGATATACCATATAATATAAATGGTGGTCCCAAAGATAAATAATCATAGCTGGTTTAAATGCGTTTGTATTTTACCCAAATAATTGACCAACGTCTGCCTCCCCCCAGTGCTATGTTTTAGGTGACCCCCCCCCCCCCCCCCCCCCCCTCCCAATTGCCTACACACACACACACACAGATCCACCCACACACGTTCGAAGGATGTGTTTGATTACCGGGTATATAAATTATGTAGGCGCATGCACGCACGCACACACGGTCAAAGCATATGTGTTTCATAATTCAATGATACATGTATTTGTAAGTTATGTTCCAAATCATTTTTGTTAGCACAATTATGTCATCAGCATTGTGTGCAATGATTATTTCAGTTGCTAGACGTTTGAGGAGGTTCTTGAGGGTAGAATTGGTAATGTACTGTATAATATATGCTTGTTCTGAAATGATATATTACATTTAAAGAGATCTAGTAACATTGTCCAAATCCACAAATGGTACAGAGTTATAGTGGTTCTCTAGTACCTTGTTGATATTGTATGGAACAGGTTTCGGTTTTCCGAATCTCCCTTTCGTTGAAAAGATACATGTATTTACGATTGAAGTGCTTGGATTTAATTATCCACTGGAAAGTTATTACTGTGTACAAATTCAGTGCAATGAGTTAGCGAATATCCTTTTCATTTTCCCTCATTACTTGGCCATATAATATCCATCTAATGTGAATTTTTCACATATTACTCAGTGGACATATCAGATTACAACACGGGCGTAGCGAGTTACGTAATACCTATTCAACCTGGGGGGATGGATGAATAGATCATCCCCCCCTGTTGAATGGGTATCAATGACATGTCTACGCCCGTGGATCACAACAATACACATTTTATCAACCATTCATCAATTTTTGCACACGTCAACAAAATTACTAGATCCCTTACTAAGAGAATCAAAATAAACAAAACAAACTGAACACATGCGGGTCAAATGTAACCATATATAGTCATTTAATGGTACATAATAATCACAAAATGTCCATCATAAATGTCATGATAAAAACTGTCAAAAGTCGATGTTCTGAGTAACATGTATATTTATGATTACTGCTTTGTGAGCAACACTTTATTAAAATATTGTCATGATAGTCATCAAAATACAGTGCATGAACCACAAGTATGGAATATAAGTGTATACAGCAGACTCTATGGCCCGGATTCACAAAGGAGGTTTGTACAAACCATGGTTTAAAAGGTCTACATCTATGGAGTGCCATTTGTAAACTGATGGAGAAAGAATGTAAACTCCTTACTTGTTAACAATGTTGATGGTGCACATTTACAAAATGCACCAAATAAATGTTTGTCTTCTCACATGGTGAAATTTGCTAGTTAGCAAGCAATAACAGTCATATCATTAGACATTATAAATTGTTTTACTTGTATACGAGCAGCACTCCATAGATGTAGACCATGGATAAACCATGGTTTGTACAAACCTCCTTTGTGAATCCGGGCCATTGGGTCTGTGATAATTACCTTGTTGTAGCGGCTAGATATCTTGTTATAATATAATTAGTTAACAAAAGAGCTTGGACAAGCAAAATTACCTTGTTATACCAGAGCTCTTTATTAAGAGGTTCCACTGTAATTATATTACTGCATGATATCAGTGCTAAAACAGTCAAATACAGTCAAACCTGTTCTAGTGATCACCTGTCTATAAAGACCACTAATCGTGACTCCCAAGGAAGCAGTTTGCATGTAAATGGACTTGTCTATAAAGGCCAAATTTTCTGTCTCCCTTGGGTGGTCTTTATAGACAGGTTTCACTGTCTATGTGTGTTCTTCTTGTTCGTAGTAAAGTTAAACGTATTGCAATTACAAAGCACAACAAAGCATTATAATTATAACTCTTCACACTAAAATACAATAAAATGTGATGGAATTCTCTTTACAATTTAAATCACTTGATATCAAATGCTGTTAATTATCAGTCACTCTTTCAAAATTTCAATTATTAGCATGGATAAAAACTATAATAAAAATCCAATTCTGCTATTAAAAAAGTCTAGGAATTCGGATGTTTCTATGATGACTATAACTACAATGACTCCAATAAATTCTGGCAAATTTCTAACTTTCTATAAAAAACAACAAACTACCTACAATTACAGTGCACTCATATTTCTAAACTATCAACAGAAAAATGATAAATCAGCTCACCTCTAAAAACATTATATATATCGTTCTTAAACAAATTAAGAAACACATTAAAACCAGTATATATATACTAAAGGAATGCAATATACCCAAAGAGCCAACAAACAATGATTTGATCGAAATGGATTAAGGTAATACAACCAACCAAAAATGGTCTTACTACCCTTCATGGCACTAAACATACTTAACCTGTTCACTACTAGATTTTGCAATTCCAATAGAGATAATACAGGGCCAATCAGGTTCCCATATAGAATGGTTTCACTTTTCAAATATCCACTATTTAGAAATGCCAGGGTTATAATGAAAGGAGCGATTTAATAATGCTGATTGAAAAGGAGATTATTTGTGAAACACCTATTAAATCACAAGTCTGAGTACTTTTTGAAATATACATGAAACAATAAAATATAGTTATTAAAGGACATGAATTGATTGGTGACATTTATAGGTTATTAAAATCGTAGGTCGTGATAAAAAAGGTTTTGAATTTACATCATAACATCTGATAGTTTTTACATGCAGTTTAAAAAACTATTATTCATGATCACAACATTTGCAAAACGACTAAGTCATAAAATGTTTGTTAAACATGCACAAATTGTAAGACAAGGAAAATCGTTTCAAACAAGAGTGAAACTGACCAGAAATATAAAATATAAATGAAAAACGAACAAAGAAAATTTGGTTTCCCCAGGATTCGAACCTGAGACCACTGGATTGCTAGACCGGTGCTCTACCAACTGAGCTACGAGCCCATCTGTCGGACGTTCATCCCTGAAAATCATTCAAACTTTTTGTTTATAGATAACTACTATAAAATCAAATTTGTAAATGTCTTTATCATAATTCATATATTGGAAAAATACTAGCAAGTCAATCTAGAAAAACCTCTCTTAAATGTTACTGCCATATCAAAGTGAAACAAAATTCACTTATTGTATAGTGACATATATGCATCATACTCTTTTATTAGAAATGCGATAATCAGGTGGATAATTCAAAATGCCTAAAAATGTGCTGTTTAACATCAAATATAAAATGAAACAACTTTACATTACTGTAAATGCACACAAACAACAATTGATATGGAAGCTTAGATGCAAATGAGAGTATATTCAAAAGTGGGAGTATTACCATAGGATTAAAAACTACATTCAAGTTACAAAGGGTTTTCTTTGTACAACTATCATAAAAGGGTGAATTTCAGTTTAAGATTGTGTCTGCATACAGTGGTATATATATATTTGTAAAGTCTTGCAACAAATTCTAATTACAATTTGTAAAAAATGGGGTCTTCTAAATACAGAATGAATTGGTTAATAACTTGCATAATTGTGTAATTGTCTCAGCAAAACACACATACAATCTATATGATATATCTACAATAGAAATGTGCATTTCATAATGCACTGTAAAAACTCCACGTCTTCATCTCATACAGATGGCTTCAGACTTTTGATACAACTTCTGATTTTAGCTCAAATCCTAATTTTGTCATGATTTGCACAATAATTCCAAAAGAGAGAGAGTGTAATGGGACAATAAGGTGTCCAGCAAAATTTGAGGCCAACAGGCCACCGCACACTACACGATTCTGAGTGTAAGTTCTGACAATCTGGTCAGCATAAAAATAGTTTGTTGCATATAATGTATATTCTCTAGGATTGATCGCAAAGAGAATAAAAGGGTGCACCAAGAATTGCTCAATTTCTGACAAATCGTTGGGTGTGAATGACAAGAAAAGAAGGAAGGCATATAGAGTGGTGAAGTGTGATGTCATAAATGATGTCATAAACATTTTTTTTTAGAATTTTCAAATTTGGACTTCATTTTCAGAAAGAGCATAACAAATAATGTCCAAATACCGAAAATCAAAGAAATAGGTTACGTATTGGATGAGATATGCCCATCCGAATGATTTTGTTGGTCAATGGGCAATCAGTGTTATAGTGCACTGGTTCCTAAATTTAGGAACCAGTGCATTATAACACTGCTTGCCCATTGAAGTAAAATTCATTCGGATGGGCATATTCAGCCAATACGTAACCTATTCCTTTGATTTTCGGTATTTGGACATTATTTGTTATGTTCTTTCTGAAAATGAAGTCCAAATTTGAAAATTCTAAAAAAAAAATGTTTTTATGACGTCATGGCTTCTGTACTCTATACAATGGGTAATGACGTGCATTGCATGCAATCTGAAGTGGTCCAGTACCCTCTGAGTGCCAAATCAAATTGTGATAATCAACCATAGGCAAGTTTTCATCAGTATTCATGTCGCACTACCCCAAGTACGTTTTTTTTTTCTCCTCATTTTAATTCTATTTATAAA
Source organism: Echinarachnius parma (assembly GCA_037951105.1). NCBI lineage: Eukaryota > Metazoa > Echinodermata > Echinoidea > Clypeasteroida > Echinarachniidae > Echinarachnius > Echinarachnius parma. The sequence continues at coordinate 64,701 of JBAMJV010003367.1, read as the reverse complement.
CCTGTATACATTCAGAAGAGTAGTTTACCACGTCATGTTTGTTTTCATCCCCAGGGGAAATTGTCTGGGTGATAATTATCTTGGGAGGCAGTTGTCTAGATACTGCTGCAGACTGTGAAAATAATAATTCATTGTAACTTTGACTGATAAAGGCTTCATTGTATGGAGCAAGTCGTCGGCTCCTCCATCTGGGTTGTTAGCAATATGTGACCGGCTATAGCAAAACCCTGCACTTGTCGGTAATTCATGTTTTGAAGAAATGGGCATTTTAAGTTCACATGAATGTGTGTAAAAGACTTATGATTTTAAAATTGAAACAATCATATCTTAGCCAATTATTGACCAATTTGTTAGAACAAAGCATCAAATGAAAGCTTGTTATGAGGCCTTTCTAGTAATGGTATGAAAATCTTTTTGCTATAGCTAGTCACATATAGTATGAAGATAGTCATCTGATTGCCTTTGCCATTTTGGATTTTAGCACTGCTGCTAACTGTTTGTCACCTGGAGAGACCCAGGCCAGCCCCTATACTGTGGGCTTCTTGTGTTTTTTGTCAAAGGGGGATATTGTCTGGGTGGTAATTATCTTTGGGGGTAGGTGTGTGGATACTGCTATACACTGTGAAAATACAATGCACTGCTAGTTTTGGAAGAGAGCTGCATGGTAAGAATAATATTGTCAGAATGCTGTTGTCATCTACATTCAGTTAGCAACTGATTGCTATTGGCATTTTGGTTGTTAGCCAAGATGCGGTTGGTTGCTGGGGGGTTGTCTGGGTGGTAATTATCTTTTGGGGGAAGTTGTATGTGATACTACTGTAACTATAGAATTTGAAAATACAATTCATTGCTAGCTTTGTAAAACAGCTACGCAGTATGGAGAAAGGTGTCAATTCGCAGATGTCATCTAAGAGTATGAAGATTGTTGTCCGATTCCCGTCGCAATTTCGGTTGTTAGCACTGATGATGCCAGGGGTAACCCGGGCCGACCCCTATACCTTGGGCTTCTTCTGGATGAGGATGGACCGACAGGTGAGGGCGCCATCCACTTTCATGAACTCACTGTTGGGCATCTCGATGCGGTTCGTGTTCGGGAAGAGGGATTCAAATTTCTGTGTCACGATAGAAAGGGGGAAAAAAATGGATGGATGCAAATTACTTACAAATTAATGTCAAACTTCTTGAAAAACAAACTAAAACTAAAACTTCAGACTACTAACATGAGAAGAGAGAGAGAGAGAGATATGATCCAAGCTTTTTCTTGAATGTATGAGAATGCTTTGACTTTACTCCGATGCATATATATATAACAATTTACCACAAAAGGTAAGCTCTTTCTTTTAAAGCATGGGAACATTGTTTTTGTTCCTTTATTCAAATTTGTATAACAATTTTACTGCAAATCCACTAAACAATCACAGGACCATATATTGCCTATGATTACTCAAGCCCTTACACTTCTCAAAATTATATTACACTGTTTTTTTCTTCTTATTTTAAAAGAATCAAAAGGTCAGGCCATCCTTTGACTACATACTTCTCTTATTCACATTATCATCAATTTCATTCTTGTTTGTTTAATATTCTTACAAATGAGACCTTTAAATACAATACTAGATTTGTCTGTGGCCCATTTGGGCAAGTGGAATCAAGAATCATATTCCAGTGGTCCAACTTCTGAATCTGATGGCCCTAAACAGAGAAAAACATTAAAAACTTGACGCAGTGCACTCTGCCAACACTCAAATTTTGATGTTTGCGTGACCTTGACTTGCCCTTTTTGACTTTTGACTTTGAAAATTTAATGGGTTCTATTCTAGATGAACACGAAACATTCTACAAAATATTGGTTGAGATATCTGTGAAATTGTGCGCAGGAGACAAAACAAACGGGACCGAAAACATAACCTCCTTAGCTAACTTTGTTGGCGGAGGTATGTTTTATATTTGGGGAAGCTTAGCATTAATGACATGTTGGTGGCCCAAGGCTAATTTTCTTGGCAGCATGCCTCAAAATCTTGATAGAGCCACCTATCTGCCATTCTGATTCTCCCTATTAACTCTTTGTCATGTTATAAGCCAATGCATGAAATAAGCACAGGCCCACTATAGCCTGAGGCCACCAAAAAAAAACAATTTGCTTTGGGCCACCAAATTCCAGTGATGCTAAATTTCATTGGCCCGAATGGGCAACCAAAAATTATAACAAAATTGTTAATGTTTTCTTTTTTCAGGGCCACCAGATTAAAAATTCAGGCTTATTTCTTGCCCTATTCTTAGAATGCTATTTATAGCATTGAATAAGCCTATGGAAATGAAAATACCTCACAGGCAATGGGTTAAAATTAACCTTGACGCTTTGCGGGAAGCCTTCTTGTGAGCAGTGTATAAGGGTGCTTTTCAAAAAAGGTGCATTTTGAATTTGAGTCTAAAAAATCAAACATTAACCAAACTTTGCCAACAAACCTTGAGGCTTTCTGGGGAGTCAACTTGTGGGCCATGTATAAGGGTACAGCTGCTGACAGAAACACTCATAATACATGTAAGTCAATTTCTGAGTATCTTACGACTGAGATATTTATACCTTACATTCATTTTATTCTCATTCAAGATGCAGCACAGTTGGACTGATTGAGGTGGAGGCACAGCAGTCATTGGGAGCCAAACCTTTGTGTATATTATACATTGTATCTAAATGCCTGGTCACATATCAACGGATAGCATAAACGGATGCCCGACAGAGAGTAAAATTTTCAATCTGTTTGTATGCGTTTCTTGTCCGTTCCTTGTCAGGCGATATACATTGTTCTATCCAGCGAAATGTATAGTGCATGAAGCAATGGAGATGACTTTCACCAACGGAAAATTTGATTTTGCAAATTTTATATTCGTCGGGCATCCGTTTACGCTATCTGGTGATATGTGACAGGGCCTTAAATATGACTTTGACAAACAAACCTTGACACTTTCAGGGAAGTCATCTGATGAGCAGTGTATAAGGGTGCGGTTGACATAGACACAGTTGGCTGCAACATCGTCTGGTAGGGTGATCTTACTGTACTTGAACGAGGCTTTAGATTCTATCTCCTGCAAGATGATATATTCAAGAAAATAAATAAATGAATTAATACAATCAAACCAAGGCTTCAGAGTATATCTGTTAGAAGACAACAATACATCAAGTAAGATTGACACAAAATGAACTAGACGATTAAAAAAATCTTGGGAAACATTAACATCTGTCGATGTAACTAGAAAATTACATTAATTATCTTCTCATTACAATTTTGCAAAGAGTGTAGTTAATTTATATTCAAGGTCAAACTTGTAGTCCATTTGGGGTGATAATAGTGTAAAGCGCTTGGAGATGATATTGTACCATATTAGGCACTATATAAATCAAACCTATGATTTAATTTTTTATTAATTCATCGCAATAAGGTTGAACCCCAGTTCCCATTTGATAATCAATCACATTAGGTGCTATATAAATCAAGTATATTATTATTTTATTTGACTTTGAAAAGCAGTCCACATGGACCCTTTTTCTTTAAAGAAAACTTTCTTATCAACTTATTACAAAAGTACTGTATTTTAGTTACCTTTAGGCACTTTTGTGCCTCTTTACTCGAGCCAACCGCAATGACGCCTGGTGCAGCCATACTCATAAAGGACTTTAGATGTAAGGAGCCGTCAGGGAGCTTGATTGGCGAGACTGGGTAGTTCTCAAATGTGTCGGCTAGGAACATGGCACCTTTCATGTTGGTCCTTTTCGAGAGTCCTACAAAGAATTCTTTCCCTGGACAGCAAAAAGGAATGAGAAGGACATGATTAAGAGTTGAAAAGATAATTGTTTTTTAATATTTTTTTTTTATAAAGAGTCGTCCGGAGCTTGATGGTGAGACTGGGTAGTTCTCAAATGTGTCTGGGAGGAACATGGCACCTTTCATGTTGGTCCTTTATGAGAGTACTACAAAGAATTATTTCCCTAAATTAAACCAATAAAGACATAATGAATAATAATTAGGTGTCTGAATGATAACTTAGATTGCATACAGATTTGTGAAACTCACACAAATATTCCTTCCCAGGATAATTTACTTACAAAGAAATGTAAAGACCTGAATGGATAATTGCAATGCTGGTCATTACAAGAAGAGGATGACATGACAATAATCACTTGCTATTAAATAAGAAGGCACTCTGCTTGGGCCAGAACACCTGACACCATGTGTTGGTGAGACAATGATGTGACCTGCTTTTACTGTAAGGTGAATTATGCCTAAAATGTCTCATAAATTTGAACTCTTGTTAACAAAAAGAAATTGCAAGACCTGATCAAATATTGACGTGCTGGTCATTAACACGGAGGGATAAAGAGATACTGATACTTGCTAATAAACAAAAAGTCTCTGCTTGAGCTATAGGTAACACCTGACACCCAGAGATATGGGCAATGATGTGACCTGCTTTTACTCCAAGGTGAGAGGCGACCATGCTGTGAATGTAATAGAAGAAACCAGCCGCGATGACATTAGATATGATCTTTGGGACCACTGGGATGTTTCACACCTAAGGAAATGCTATTTTATAAATCGTTTTTTCTTGCTAAATCAAAGATTCTTTAATTTTAGTGACCATAAACCAAATTAGAGATGTTAATGCCATACCATGCTGTGATAGAAATGTAGGAAACTAGCAGCAATTCAATCACACATGATCTTTGGGACCACTGGGAAGTTCCATACATAAGACAGGGCTCGACACTAACACTTGCCCGCTTGCCCGAGGCAAGTAAACATTGATATCAGGCAAGTAAAATTTCATAAAAGGTCTAGTTTGCTTGCCCGATTGGGCAACTTAAAATTTTCTTCAATTGCGATAGTAGAGTGTAAATCCATGTATGTAAATCTCATCTAGAAGTAAGTGGGCAAGTAAATTTTCTGTTTGGGCAAGTAAAATTTGAACATTTATGATTTTACTTGCCCAAACGGGCTAGTAGAGAAAAAGGTTAGTGTGGAGGCTTGCATAAGGAAATGCTAGAAATTACATCTTTATTTCTTGCTGGCCCAGTCGGGCAAGTAAATTCAAAGCTTCTTGAATTTAAGTGGCTCCAAAACCTGAATCTCTTGGCCCCCATACCACCAAAAACATTTGTTTTTCTTCAAGTTTTGCCACATTTTATTGCCCATTCAGGCAATATAGCATTACTGAAATGTTGGTAGCCGGAAGCTAATACTGGGCGGCCCCACATCAGCACTAATTTCGAGCTCTGTGTAAAGATTAGAACAATTTATATTAGATGTTAAAAATGTGATTCGAAATCCAAATTCTTGACTTGCGCTGTCATTACAGAGGGGAACTAGACAGAGTGCACTCACGGAGTGCATTATACCTTTGCCAACGCTCGAGGACTGCGCAGGCGCAGAACACACTAACAGACGAACAAACGGGACCGACAACATAACCTCCTTGGCGGAGGTAATAATCAGAGGGAAAATGTGCATGTGTTCATGTTTGTACTGAAAATGATATCATAGATGCCAAGTGACCTCGGGTAGATTTACATCTAGAGAGTCTGGCTTTTGCACACTGTCACAAAGGTGGATATCAAATTCCACTCAAACATACATACGTAACATGCAAGAATTAATCTTGATTATTTCATTCATTTACAAAACATGATTAAGAATAATGCTTCATATTCAGATTACAATTAAAATCAGCATTTAAATTATGGTTAGGTTCTGTACAGTGTGAACTGGTCAACTGATGCGATAATGCTTCCATAACATGAAGGTGGCAATACCTGAATGATTATTTCATTTATTACAAAACATGATTAAGAATGCTTCAGATTCAGATTACAATTAAAATCAGCATTTAAATTATGGTAGGTTCTGTACAGTGTGAACTGGTCAACTGATGCGATAACGCTACCATAACATGAAGGTGGCGTTACCTCATGTGATGGTACTTAACGAGCTCAAGGAAAATGACCCAAGGGGATAGCACTTATCTCGCTGTGTTTTGCATCGAAAGTAATTCAACGTAGGAATATGGATGGGCACGTCGGTTATCATTGGTGCTGAAACGTCACCAAAAAAAACTTGGCTATGGGCTAGTAGTGCTGGTGCAGCACATGGGGTAGCATTTAGTTATCATGGGGGGTGTTTCACAAAGATCCCATGTTGAACCTAACTCTAAGTTGGACTTAACTATTATGGAAAGCAATTTGTAGTCTTGGAATACAATATATTCAAAAGCAACAAAGCAAGAATTTAAGACTTTTCATAAATGTTGCATCAAGAACATGAAATCTCCTTGATAATAGAAAATATAAATTATTTGAATCAACATTTTATGCCTTTGAAAAGGACTTTTACACACAAAAAAAGAAAAGTTTATGGCTTTCCATACTATGTAAGTCCAACTAGTTAAGTTCAACTTAGGATCTTTGTGAAACACCCCCTGGCATCCTGCACAGGTTTTATTTTGGTGGTCTGAAGACAAAATTTGAGTTGCCCCTGGATAATGGGCCAGTGATTAGGGGGCTATTTTGAAAATTAGGGGGCAAAATTGCCCTCAGCCCCCGTATATTTCCTACCCTGGCTTAACCTAACACTAACTGTCACATAATGCTACAAACGACAGAAGAAATGTAGTGTCACCTGTGCACAGTGTGTTGTTGCTGTTATGTACCTGTGCCAAACCTGTCTTAGTGGCCACCTGTCTATAGCAGCCAACCTGCCTATAGTGGCCACTAAACATGATCCCCTGCACAGAAGAACAGTGGAATGAACCTGTCTATTATAGAGGTCACCTGTCTACAGTGGCCACATGTTTGACTGTATGTACTTATTAAGTTGCATTATATAAAAGCACTATCTAAGCAAGATGTGAACACATTTTGATACAATATTAATTCTGTTCAACATATTTATGTTTGATGCATACATGTTCAGATCCTGAGACTCAGAATCAAAGAAGTTTAAAGAAAATCAAATTTCGATAGACTGTCATTTGTACGACAACAACCATACTAATACTTAGTGTAAGGCCATTTCTATCTGAACCAAGTTTTCCTTCAAGTACTTGACATTAGCTTTAACTTATTTTGATTATACTGGTATCAGTGGATAAATACCTCGCTATGGATCGAGACACAGAAGGATTGGTTTAAAGACAACTTAATTTTTCCTCTATAGATATATGTCATTATTTTAAGACAACTAATACTCAGTGTAAGGCCATTTCTGTCAGAATGAAGTTCTTCAAGTACATTAGCTTTAACTTAATTTGATTATTGATATCACTGTTTAAAGATCTCCCTATAGATGCATAGAGACAGGTCAACCGCTCAGAACCCCAGACTCATCTCTGTGCAGTCATATCACCGCAGATCTATGCGCTCCTCCTTAATTGCCAGCATGCTTCGTACGTATCAATCAGAGACGTTTAAGTTTCTAATTCAGCAGCACAATACACCAATAAGACAGATGTCAAAACTAATTACTGGATTTAAGTCTTTACACGTGGGGTCATTCTGATGCAGCCTTCAATTTGTCTGGTATGCAGATCTACGTCTAAACATCATGTACTGTCCTATCATGTTCCATGGATACTAGGGATAGTGCTCTCATACATAAATGTGCTTGCTTAGATATTTTGACAATATTACATTTAAATATCATATGGATTCACCACTGAGACTGGAATATTTTGGGAAAGGTGGACACAATGTCATTGTCTTAGGCTTGTAAAATGGGCTCCAAAGGGCCCCCTGAACCCTGCCATGCCTAGCTTTTTGCATCCAGTTGGAAAAAAATCATGCTCCCAACCAAATTAAAGAAAAGGATGCATGGAAATGGCCAATCTACCCGATCTTTGAAATCATAAAAAATGACATTTTCTTGAAAGAAAAAAACAATGATGCATGGAAACCACCAATCAATAAAACCTCAAAATGCATTATGAGGCTCTTAGATCCAGGCAAGAGAAATTGTATGCGGCCAAGTAAATGAGAAATGCAAAATTGGAGGGTAAAAAAGGACAAGAGTAGGTATGCACAATAAACAAACTGAGCCTTTTCTAATAGAAAAAAAACAACAGCTAAATGGAAGAGACCAATCTACAAAACCTCAAATTGCCTCAACCTCAAGATTGTATAGTTATATAAAAGCATGTATGTGGGCAAAGAGAATGAGAACTGATGCATTGCGCCGTGCAATATCACTCAGCGCTCGTCTATATCCCTGCCCCATCACCATCTATCCATGCGTGCGTATGCAGCATCCTCTCTAATTGACTCTCAGCCAGGCTACTTTACCTGTCCCGGACACACGAATGCCGGCGGCAGTTAAGTCGGTGGCCACAGAACTAGACGAGGGGGAAGATAATTTTGAAACGAGATATGCGAGAGCACAGGCTGTGCACATTTAGCTCAGCCAGCGAGCCCAGCATACATGTAATTTGCAGAAGGACGGATAGGAGAAGACAGAATTGCTTCCGCAAAATAACATTGTGATTTTCCAAACAATGTTTGCGCGATTTGCAAAACGAGAGAGTAGAGACTGCTCCCCCCAAAAATAACAGTTTGACTTTTCAAACGATGTTTGCATAAATTGCAGAAGGAGAGAGAGTAGAGAGAAGGTTCTCACAAATATACATTTTGATTTTGTAAACAATATTTTCTTTAATACATCAGAAGGGTATTACAAGACATTTGCTGGGCATTTTTTAAAGATTTATTTGAAACCAAAGTGTAGGTATTCCTCCAAAGTCAAAACTATATCAAATTTCCCTATAGATATAAATACGGTAATGTTTACAAAATGCAAGCATGCATCAGAAGACACTCATGGCACACAATTATCATTAGCCTTGGTCCTATTAAGGACAGAGTTCAAACCTGCGCAGTGTTCTTGAGCACTTTCTTAAAGGTGCACCTGTAAAGTGTCAGATATTGCCCAAAATTACATTTGAGACTTCAATCCTATACCAAAATCATTGTAAGATATGTCCGAATGATACATGTGTGAAAGTTTCATTGAAAAGGAACACTGCTTTCCTGGTTAAAAAAGCGAAAATTTGCGTCAGCTTTTACAACGAATTACTGTATAACGTGTATGAGGTTTATGACCGTTCATTAACGCTCTTGAGCTGAATGATTATCAATGATAGATATCGTCATACTAAAGGGGCATTTTTAAAAATCTAACCCTATTTTCTTCTTCTCTTACCATAAGCCAAACAACACGGTAGAAGAGAAATGTGGAAGCTCCAAGTAATTTTCGTGGAGTTAGACACTTTACTGGTTTCACTTTAACTCCCAAAGGGAGCAGTCTACTAGTCGCAAGCAACTATACTTGTATATTGGGGCATCAGGCAAAATTATACCTGACTAACAAAGGTAACCAATAAGAGAGGTAGAGAGCTGCAATGTGAATTAAATATCCTAAATGAACATGCCAGGACTAATCCGGGATCCAATAAAATATTAACATCTATATTTGTATCTAATTGAATAGCCAACCTTGATATAAATTAATAAATATACAATACACCAGGAGCTGGCTGTCTTCTGACTGAAACCTATCCATCAAATGTCAAATATATCAAGACCAGGGGGTGTTATTGTTGCATGCTAATTTGAGCATATTGAGCTAATACATGAAGGCACTGTAGAGCAAATAACATTGCCATTCACGCAACTACCAATAACGCATTCAATTAACCCCTTGACTATGGGAACCGAGTGGGCTATGTACAAAGTCTATAGGGATTTCAGAATCTCGTAGTGAACGGGTTAAGCTGGGACTCAAGCAGGTTGCAACATTATTGTGGTCGCTTTGAATCAGTACAAGAATAGGGGATGGGTAGGGAGAGGATGCCAGCAATATGATTGGAGATTATTCAGTCTTCTGGAATGAAATGATAACATTGTTTCTAAAGGCCCCATATTAACTCTCACTAATATGTTTCATCAGAGTGTCCTCTAGAGTGTATTTAGAGTGAGGCTGGTGTCACGTCCAGCCTTTTTTCATTGCATTGTGTGTGACAGTACAGTTCCATTATATAAATATAATGCATCATCATCAACACCATCAATAATTCCAACAGATTAAATTATTATACAGCATAATAAGTGGGTATAAAACGATCATGTGATGGCCCCATGTAGGAGAACTGAGCCATTAATAATGAGCCACAACATGATAAAAGATCACAAACAGCAACAGCAATGCAGACAGCTAGTATTTAGAGGTAGGCTGGCCTCATGTCATGCTTGCTCGGCCTTGTTTCATGTTAACAACTGATGTCAGTGATAATGAGCCACAGCGAGCGGTCATTAGCAACCCAGCAGGCTAAAATCCCTTGAACCTTTGCCCCCAGATACATTGTAGTTCCTAGAACATCTGTGGAAACTAGATGGATCTTTGACTGCTCGCTTCATGGGCCACTTCATTGGCGGAGGCATAAAACAAAATTAATACTGCTTTATAAATGACACAGTTGAATTGACTGCTCTTAGGCAATGCTCAAAACTCACATATATATGGGTCAATCCACGTCAAATCAACCGGTGGGTGTCACCCGACCCCCTTCGATTTTGCTAAAATTCGCACCAATTGTTCCCCCAAGTGTCTGACGGAAAACCCCGAAATTTTTTGCCCCGAAGTCATTCGGTTGCTAAGTTACGGCCGCGCCTAGCAACCAAATGCGCGGTCAAACCGTTTCTTCTTTAAAATTTTGGCCATTTTTGATTATCTGCTGTAGCTCAAATTGAAAAGCCAGAGCTCTCATTGTCTGGAAATTGGAAGAACTTTGTCATCTCTACAAGATGTATTCATTATGTCGCGGGTCGAGTTTTCGTTTTCGCGTACGAGGTCACCGAAAATGGCTTTAAGCGAAAAAATTAAATTTTTTAAAAGCATGTTTGGATGCCCATAGCTTAAAAATTACTGGATATTTTGCTCTAATCTTTTAGAGTATTAAAGACCTTCACTTCCTTTACAGATTAAAAAAAAAATGAGCGTGATTGGTCAAGTCGTTTTCGAGTAAAGCGCCCTCAAAGTTTGGATTTTTCAAAAATGCACCAAGTTCAAGGTCAAAGGTCACCCGAAGTCCAATCGGGATCTTCACCAATTTTTGTGTACTTACAGATATTTACCTATATTTTCAGGGGTTACCAAAGAAATTTTGCTACCGGAACGTTTAATGGCTTAATTATGCTAACGAAAATGGTCGTAAACAACCCAAAATGCTCAAAATTGCCATATAATTGGCTTTAGGGCATATTTCGAATCTCTCTCACACGCAATATAAAAGTTTACAAATACTGTTCTTCAAGGAATTGGCAGACATTTACCTATATTTTCATGGGTTAGCAAAAAAAAATTGCTACCGGAACGTTTAACGCCTTATTAACACTGACGAAAATGGTCGTAAACAACCCGAAATGCTCTAAATTGCCATATAATTGGCTTTAGGGCATATTTTGAATCTCTCTCACACGCAATAGAAAAGTTTATAAATACTGTTCTTCAGGGAATTGGCAGACATTCACCTATATTTTCATGGGTTAGAAAAAAAAAATTGCTACCGGAACGTTTAACGCCTTATTTACACTGACGAAAATGGTCGTAAACACACTGAAACGTGTTAAATAGCCATATTACGTGCTTGAGGGCATATTTTGAATCCTTCTCGCACGCAATACAAAAGTTTATAAATACTGTTCTTAAGGGAATTGGCAGACATTCCCCTATATTTTCATGGGTTAGCAAAAAAAAATTGCTACCGGAACGTTTAACGGCTTATTTACAGTGACGAAAATGGTCGTAAACACATTGAAACGTGTTAAATAGCCATATTACGTGCTTTAGGGCATATTTTGAATCCTTCTCACACGCATTACAAAAGTTTATAAATACTGTTCTTCAGGGAATTGGCAGACATTCACCTATATTTTCATGGGTTAGCAAAAAAAAATTGCTACCGGAACGTTTAACGGCTTATTTACACTGACGAAAGTGGTCGAAAACACACTGTAACGTGTAAAATCACCATATTACAGGCTTTAGGGCATAGTTTGAATCTCTCTCACACGCAATACAAAACGTTATAAATACTGTTCTTCAGGGAATTGGCAGACATTCACGTATATTTTCATGGGTTAGCAAAAAAAAATTGCTACCGGAACGTTTAACGGTTTATTTACACTGACGAAAATGGTCGTAAACACACTGAAACGTGTTGAATCGCCATATTACGTGCTTTGGGGCATATTTTGAATCCTTCTCACACGCAATACAAAAGTTTATAAATACTGTTCTTCAGGGAATTGGCAGACATTCACCTATATTTTCATGTATTAGCAAAAAAAAAATTGCTACCGGAACGTTTAACGGCTTATTTACACTGACAAAAATGGTCGTAAACACACTGAAACGTGTTAAATTGCCACGACCATTTTCGTCAGTGTAAATAAGCGTTAAACGTTCCGGTAGCAATTTTTTTTTGCTAACCCATGAAAATATAGGTGAATGTCTGCCAATTCCCTGAAGAACAGTATTTATAAACTTTTGTATTGCGTGTGAGAAGGATTCAAAATATGCCCCAAAGCACGTAATATGGCGATTTAACACGTTTCAGTGTGTTTACGACCATTTTCGTCAGTGTAAATAAGCCGTTAACCGTTCCGGTAGCAATTTTTTTTTGCTAACCCATGAAAATATAGGTGAATGTCTGCCAATTCCCTGAAGAACAGTATTTATAACATTTTGTATTGCGTGTGAGAGAGATTCAAACTATGCCCTAAAGCCTGTAATATGGTGATTTAACACGTTACAGTGTGTTTACGACCATTTTCGTCAGTGTAAATAAGCCGTTAAACGTTCCGGTAGCAATTTTTGTTTGCTAACCCATGAAAATATAGGTGAATATCTGCCAATTCCCTGAAGAACAGTATTTATAAACTTTTGTATTGCGTGTGAGAAGGATTCAAAATATGCCCTAAAGCACGTAATATGGCTATTTAACACGTTTCAGTGTGTTTACGACCATTTTCGTCAGTGTAAATAAGGCGTTAGACGTTCCGGTAGCAATTTTTTTTTTCTAACCCATGAAAATATAGGTGAATGTCTGCCAATTCCCTGAAGAACAGTATTTATAAACTTTTGTATTGCGTGTGAGAGAGATTCAAACTATGCCCTGAAGCCCGTAATATGGTGATTTAACACGTTACAGTGTGTTTACGACCATTTTCGTCAGTGTAAATAAGCCGTTAAACGTTCCGGTAGCAATTTTTTTTTGCTAATCCATGAAAATATAGGTGAATGTCTGCCAATTCCCTGAAGAACAGTATTTATAACATTTTGTATTGCGTGTGAGAGAGATTCAAACTATGCCCTAAAGCCCGTAATATGTCGATTTAACACGTTACAGTGTGTTTACGACCATTTTCGTCAGTGTAAATAAGCCGTTAAACGTTCCGGTAGCAATTTTTTTTTTCTAACCCATGAAAATATAGGTGAATGTCTGCCAATTCCCTGAAGAACAGTATTTATAAACTTTTGTATTGCGTGTGAGAGAGATTCAAACTATGCCCTGAAGCCCGTAATATGGTGATTTAACACGTTACAGTGTGTTTACGACCATTTTCGTCAGTGTAAATAAGCCGTTAAACGTTCCGGTAGCAATTTTTTTTTTCTAACCCATGAAAATATAGGTGAATGTCTGCCAATTCCCTGAAGAACAGTATTTATAAACTTTTCTATTGCGTGTGAGAGAGATTCAAAATATGCCCTAAAGCCAATTATATGGCAATTTAGAGCATTTCGGGTTGTTTACGACCATTTTCGTCAGTGTAAATAAGGCGTTAAACGTTCCGGTAGCAATTTTTTTTTGCTAACCCATGAAAATATAGGTAAATATCTGCCAATTCCCTGAAGAACAGTATTTATAAACTTTTATATTGCGTGTGAGAGAGATTCGAAATATGCCCTAAAGCCAATTATATGGCAATTTTGAGCATTTTGGGTTGTTTACGACCATTTTCGTTAGCATAATTAGGCCATTAAACGTTCCGGTAGCAAAATTTCTTTGGTAACCCCTGAAAATATAGGTAAATATCTGTAAGTTCACAAAAATTGGTGAAGATCCCGATTGGACTTCGGGTGACCTTTGACCTTGAACTTGGTGCATTTTTGAAAAATCCAAACTTTGAGGGCACTTTACTCGAAAACGACTTGACCAATCACGCTCATTTTTTTTTTAATCTGTAAAGGAAGTGAAGGTCTTTAATACTATAAAAGATTAGAGCAAAATATCTAGTAATTTTTAAGCTATGGGCATCCAAACATGCTTTTAAAAAATTTAATTTTTCGCTTAAAGCCATTTTCGGTGACCTCGTACGCGAAAACGAAAACTCGACCCGCGACATAATGAATACATCTTGTAGAGATGACAAAGTTCTTCCAATTTCCAGACAATGAGAGCTCTGGCTTTTCAATTTTAGCTACAGCAGATAATCAAAAATGGCCAAAATTTTAAAGAAGAAACGGTTTGACCGCGCATTGGTTGCTAGGCGCGGCCGTAACTTAGCAACCGAATGACTTCGGGGCCAAAAATTTCGGGGTTTTCCGTCAGACACTTGGGGGAACAATTGGTGCGAATTTTAGCAAAATCGAAGGGGGTCGGGTGACAAAATGTCTAAAAATTGGTTGATTTGACGTGGATTGACCCATATTTCTTTTGTTGCCCTGTCAGGCCTGCAACGGGATTTAGGTAGCAAATATTATAACAAATAAAGACATTTAACCTGTTCATAACTGATCCCAAAATACTCGAGCAGGATTTTCGATTGCATGTTTTTACCAAAATTAGTCAGTCCTGAATGGGTTAAAATTATGTTATTTCTAACTTTTTAATATGTTTTACACTTCATTTATAAAATTGTCATAATTGTTTAAATTTTGTTTTATATTAAAGATAATAATTACAAACATTTTAATACATCATATATTAAAATACTAAATGAATAAATTAGGATGTGTGAAACTCACCTGTAAATAAAACATCTCCGCCGTCCAGTGTAGCGCCCTCTTGCTCTGACATGTCTACAACCTTCTGACCAAGGTCAAATGAAAGCACTCTTCTCACTACATCTACCTGCAAAGATACACAGAAAATATATAGCAAGATTAGATAATCGTCAGTTGATTTTTTTTTTAATCAATAGATAAATAGAAAGAGAGAAAGACAGACGCACACACAGACAGATACATCTACGTGTAAAGATACACAGAAAATATAATGATTACATTTTCTCCATAATATATGGTTTCCATTTATATAGATCAACAGGCAGACATTGACGAGGACACACGTGCAGACAGATACATATACATATACCTGCAAAGATACATGTACACAAAGATATCACACAATTGAGGCAATATCAAAAAAAAGATGTGCCAAAGTGCCAAAGATGTCTCATAAAATTATCACAATTAAATCGTCTCCAAAAGAAAGATTTCTATTGACTCTGATAAAGACATAAGGACAAAGTCACTTGACATTTCAAATGTGCACAAAGGAGTAACATTTGCATATGAAGGGAAGATGTCAATTGATGCATTCCCCTAGATGCATTTAAATTTGTTTGTCAAGAAAATGTTGCCATTGTATCTAGGAGCCCTTTCACACACAAGCCAAATCGTGATTGCAATCAGGATTGGAATAATTTTTCACTCCAATCACGGTATTTTTTGACCGTGTGAAAGCAAACTAGCATCACGAATCACAAAACTCTAATCGTGGTCCGGAGGTGTTTTCTAATCACGATTCACTCAAATCACAGTGTGAATCTCTCGTGTGAACGGCTTGACTGTAAACATGATTACAATCATGATTGCGATCACGATTTGGCTTGTATTTGAAAGGGCTCTAAAACAATATGCAAGATAGACAAAACAATGGACAGGTATTGGGGAAAGTCTATTTCGCAGTTAGTAAAAATGATCAGTTTAAAGAGACATTCAACCCATTCAGGACTGGTCTCGAAAATACCTGGGCTAGAAGAATACATCTTATTGCAAAATCAATCCCGAACGGGTTAATTTGACTATTCTGTATAATGATGCCTCATAACTTTGACAAAGACAACATATTTAAGATTTCAGCATTATGATGGTCAAGTACGTAAAATGGAAGTTTGTTAAAATGACGAGCTTGGGACCATGAAAATGACCTCGTTTTATCAGGTGTCTTGAACTATATATGGGTACAAAACAAAATAATATAAAGAGCTTGTACCAGGAAAATTACTTTGTTATAAGAGGGTTTTGTTGATATATCAGGGCCCTGTTGCAGAAAGAATTCTAATCGATTGTAAAGTTGCGATTAATTGCAAGTCAGATCATGTGACTTAATGGGCAAAGATGATCGGTTCAAATATGGTGACTTGCCATTAATTGCAACTTTACAATCAATAATCAATTGCAACTCATTCTGCAATGGAGCCTACAGCTCTTTATAACAAGGTTCCACTGTACTCAGTGTAGCGATAGTCATAGCTGTATACAATCTTCGCTAAAAATATAAACAAATATCTGAGATAGGATTACCAATTTTGTAAACAAAACAATCTGCCACATCAGTTTCAATATCAGTGGGATTGTGGGAGGGATGGATTTCTTGATTTCTTTTTATAGACTGCTTTCCATTTTGAGTGATATTTTTGTCTTGAAATTAAATGCCCACTGCCCAGTCTTGAAAGAATAACAAACTCTTCTTGAAAATGAAATGTAGAGGAGTAGAATTTAATATGATATCATTTCAGATTAAGATTTCTTGGGAAACCAAAATATAAACCAGAACGTCAATGACGTAGCGCTCATCCGCCATCTCGCAACATCAAATATCGCAAATTTCATGTGGTACACTTTTCAACTGGTCAAAAAATAAATATTTGATGCCCTGGAAGGGACATGGGAAAAAATAAAAAAATAAAAAAATAAATAAAAAAAATAAAAATAAAAATCAAAATAAATAAAATAAAAAAACAAACAAACAAAACAAACAAACAAACAAACAAAAAATAAAATAAAATAAAAATTAAAAAAAATAAAAATAGAAAAATAAATAAAAATTAAATTAAAAAAAATAAAAAAAATAAAAAAATAAAAAATTTACCATAATTAATGAATGGAGAACAATTTCAAAATTCTGTGTAGAAGTTTAGTTTACCAAAGTTAGCTCTACCAGATAAAGCAAACCAAATCAAAATTGGTCGAGAAATGAAGGAGAAGAAGCATTTTTTGTGATTTCGAATAATTAGCATAAATTACCATAGATAATGAATTTCATGAATCTGTATAGAAGTTTGAAATCCCCCTCTTAGCCCTATCTTATGAAACCTAGCCCTATTAGATAAACCAAACAGAATGAAAATCGGTCGAGAAATGAAGGAGAAGAAGCATTTTTTGTGATTTCTGGAATAAATTTGCATAAATTACCATAATTAATTAATGGAGAAAAATTTCAAAATTCTGTGTAGAAGTTTAGTGTACCAAAGTTAGCTCTACCAGATAAAGCAAACCAAATCAAAATCGGTCGAGAAATGAAGGAGAAGAAGCATTTTTTGTGATTTTTGGAATAAATTTGCATAAATTACCATAATTAATTAATGGAGAAAAATTTCAAAATTCTGTGTAGAAGTTTAGTGTACCAAAGTTAGCTCTACCAGATAAAGCAAACCAAATCAAAATCGGTCGAGAAATGAAGGAGAAGAAGCATTTTTTGTGATTTTTGGAATAAATTTGCATAAATTACCATAATTAATTAATGGAGAAAAATTTCAAAATTCTGTGTAGAAGTTTAGTGTACCAAAGTTAGCTCTACCAGATAAAGCAAACCAAATCAAAATCGGTCAAGAAATGAAGGAGAAGAAGCATTTTTTGTGATTTCGAATAAATTTGCATAAATTAGCATATATAATGAATTTCACGATTCTGTGTAGAAGTTTTAAATCCCCCTCCTAGCCCTATCTTATGAAACAATCAGAATCAAAATCGGTTGAAAAATAACGAAGAAGAAGCATTTTGAAAATTGTGGACGGACGGACGGACGGACGGACGGACGGACGGAGGGACGGACGGACGGAAGGACGGACGGAAGGACGGACGGACGGACGCCGGACGCCGGACGCAACGCCATGGCATAAGCTCATCGGGCCCTTCGGGCCGGATGAGCTAAAAAAGGTGAATTAGGTGCATTTTTGTTTACCACTTCAAATGAAGGCAATTCCAATATAGGAATGTGTACCTTTAAGAAATCTAAATGTACATATATAAGCATGTACATCATGTTTTAAAAATATATAAACTCTTAACTAAATTATTCACTATGAAATGATAAAATTTTCCAATTTAAAACCAATTTGCATAAAAATGTTCTTGAGTGCTCATGTAAAATCAAAATACAAAAAAGATGCCACTGAGTTACAGGCTGCCTGAATACTTGTACAAGAGAAATGTCAGGAAAATCCAGTGAAAAGACGTATCAAGACAAGACAATCATTCTCATGTCTGTTACAAATAATATGCACAATAAAATGAGTAGAAGTAAAACAAAGAACATATTTGTTATTTTCTATAATTTATATTCATAATGACAAGACCTAAAGACCAAAACCTTTTAATGAGATACAGACCATTAATTGTCAGGAAAATGCAGTGCACACAGAGTGTGAGATACAATATCTGTTGCAATGGATAAATACAATGTACACTCTTCAAATAAATGCTTTATTTAGAAGAAAATAAAAACAATCATTTCATTTTTTTCCTAATAACAATATGTCAATTCCCAAAATATGTTAATGAGGTACAGGCTTTCTTTACAAGGGAACTGAATACTGATGCACAGAGCTTGAGCGATACAATATCGGTTGCAACATATGTACACTCGTTTAAATACAAATGCTTCAAAAATGTCTTTCAAAAAGTACTATCAATTTGGTCTATTCTATAAAATATTCTTAATGAAAAGACCAAAAGACCGCAAGATGTTAATGAGATGCAGACTGACTATACAAAGGAAATGCCACGAAATGAAGTGCACATAGAGTATATGCCGTTGACAGGTTGTGCAGACAAGAGTGCAAGATACACGTCTAGCACTATGCAGGCTGCAGGTTGTATTTATCCAACTGCCATCAGCGGGTCTCATGGGTAATCCAGCCAGAAAGAAAGTCAACACATACTGCTTCAAACCCCCCCCCCCCCCCCCTCCCTCAAATAAAAAGAAAGAAAAAAGGTGGGAAAGGAAAGAAAATTCAAATGGAAAGGGAAAACATGCATCTGATGAATGTATTGATGTTCCAGAGATAAGAAATTAACCCAGTCATGACAATATGGTAAGTTGGTAACAGACTAGATATTGTCAAGTTATACTCCATTATACCTCTACCCACCCACCACCACTACCTACACACACACACACACATTCAGTTGTATATTTCTTATAAAATATAGCTGGGAAACGTCTCCCAGGTATGGATTATATACAGACGTAGAGTGAACAAAATAGAAACATCTCCTCCTCAGATGGATCAGAGATAAGAGAGTACAAGATAAAATCATCTATTTATACCTCCCAGCTAGATTATAGAGATGTCTTCAAATGAACCAAAAAAAGACACAAATAACTACATGGCCCCTTGGTTATTTGGATATTTATGTTTCGAGGGAAAAACAAAGTGTGGAATAACAAGTAAAAAGGGGTCGGCCAAGAGATATCATATGAGATGACAAACAAAGAGAGGACAAAAACAGCCTCTCATAACCATATTTATGTCGTTCATGAGAAGAGCAGTGAAGATAAGATGATTATTCAGAGACAAAACAGGATAGGGCAATCTTGAAAGGACTTTTAAACAAAGATAACTATATAGAGAACTTTAAAAAGAGATATGAGATGACAAAGAGAGGACAAAGACAACCTCTCATAACCAGGTTATATATTTATATTCATTGTACATTATGTTGTTCGTGAGATATTAAAGAGGTCAAGATAAAATAATTATCCAGAGATAAGAAATAGATCTTGAAAGCATTTTAAAACAAAGATAATACAAACTGTAAGAGGGGTAAGAGGAGATACCAAAATGAAAAAGAGGAGAGAACCAGAGAAGTAAACAGAAAAGTTCAGAAGATCAGGAACCAATGGAAGATAGCATTAAAAGGAGAAATTAAATAATAAAAGAAAGAGAGTCAGAGCTTGAGCTTTCTATCTGAGCAGAATCTTCTTCAGTAGCAAACCAAAACAGAAACAAAAGAAAAGAAGAAAAAGAAAAATTGGAAACAAGAGTGCTGTACAAGAAATGAAGTAGCAACAATATTAGAAAAGTACAGAGAGAGAGAGAGAGGAAGATCTAAAAACGTAAAGGGAGAATCATCTTTTTTTAAGAGGATAGAAGAACAATTTCTTTAAGATATGATCACAGATACAAGCATAGAAAAGTAAAGAGAGAAAGGAAGATGTAAAAACGAAAAGGGAGTTATCTTTTTAACCCGCTCAGGACTGCAGGTCCCAAAAATACTCTGGCTTGGGTTTATGGAGATTAGGATAACAAAATCTGTTAGTCCAGAATGGGTTAAGAGGATAAACGATCGCTTTAAGATAAGATCACAGTTGCAGGAATAAATGGCAGGGAGAGAAAAGAGAAGAACAAAATGCAAGGGTAATGCCCAGTATAGGGTTTGATGACCACTGTATCAAGATTTAACTGCACTTTAATGGCCAATTATATTCTATAAACTGCAATAAGAATCTGCTCACCCAAATATAAATGTTAGCGAAGGCCATTCTCCTCATAATACTGCCAGGCTGTGACCTCTAGACCATACTTATACATATGTTAACCCATGCACCACATAAATCTGGATTACATGGTGTATCACATAGTATGCACTAACTCAGGGAGCATACTATGTACATATTATAAGACTAGAGAATTAATGAGTAAACCCCTTGACTACTGAAACCTAGTGGGTTGTGTACAAAGTCTATGGGGATTTCGTAAACTCGTAGGGAACGGGTTAAGGCACTTGTACAGCTGGAAATAGAATTAACCCAGGAGTACAAATATATCTTGTCTAAATACGTTACGGTATGTAACCTCGTTTACAGAAAATAATCCATGTGTATGATGAAATTCAGTAAGTACAATACATTTGCCAGCAAGGTACATTTAGATATGGTGCTTTTAACCAAGTTTATGGAAAATATTCCATGTGTACAGCATAATTCAATTTGTAAATAATCATGTTAATATAATATATGTATGAAAGTCAGATAGATATGATGTTGAACCACATTTACAGAAAAATAAACCATGGTAGACAAAATTCAATTGTGCAGTATATTATAAATGGTGTTACACCAAGTTTACAGAAAACAACCCGCAATTGTAGACAAAATTTTATTTGCACAATATAGGACAGTCAGATACACATTGTTGAACCACATACAAAATAAACCATGTGTTAACAAAATTACGTTGTTCAGTAACTGATAAATCTAGATATAGTGTAAAACCATGTTTGGAAAATAATCCATACGTAAACAAGATCTAATTTGCACAGTATATGATATATGTATGGTGTTTATTCAGTGTACAGTATATGATAGCCAGATACAATTTATATTATATGGTGTTTATCCAGCGTATATGATAGCCAGATACATTTTACGTATGTATGGTGTTTATCCAGCGTATACGATAGCCAGATACATTTTATATATGTATGGTGTTTATCCAGCCGGTTCAGACACTGCAAAGTACAAGTGAATGTACAAATTGTCTGTCTGTCTGGCCCACTTCTGTCTGCACTCTTGCACAATTCCCATTTCCAATCAAAGTAGGATTTCCACTTCAAAGAAAAGCGGTGCTGAAATAGAGCCTTACTGCATGTAGGTCAACCACATTGGACGAATAGAGAACATTTTGTATTCGTTTAACCCTCTACATGGTTTGTGGAAATTGTATGTTGATCGTATCATGCCAAATCAAACGGTCATGAACTGGTTAAGATAGGGGTCAAGGCAATCCAATCTATTTAGTTGAAGTATGCATGGCATTGCATGTGCATGTGAAATAACATGATCTGTGCTAAAGATGCTCTAGCCTCTGCTGTGGGGCCATCTACAAAGTACGTACGCAAATTATTGTCTGAAATTGACCTCCCCTCCCCCCCTGTACCCACTTTTTATGCATGTGGTTGAATATAGCGTACGCATTAGCGTGAAACACCCCCTCCCCCCCCCCCCCCCCCTCTTGTGCGTACGTACTTTGTAGATGGCCCCTATATGTTATTTTTGTTCTGAATCAATCTGAAAAACGTCAGCATTATACTTTACCTTTTTGAAATCTGTAAAAATGCACTCAAATAAATTATTTATGTTTACTTCAATCTTGACAATTAGTAATTAGTCAAATATAATTAAGCTATTGACAACATTTATGGATACCAATAAATGTATACAATGCAAGTTTGTACCACTCGGCTAATTAATGACTACCTTTACAGATTATATCCACCACCACAAATTCAGAGCGAATAACGGCTCTGTATGATGCGCTGGACTGGATTAAGGCTAATCCCATATATGGTTCCGATCGCTCATCAAAATCTCATTACGACGTACAGCGATAATACGACTAGAAGGGGGATATCTGCCAGATATTGAGGATGGGCCGAAAAACAATAAACACGCCTTAATTACTGCAAAGTCGTAAACATTTGACGGCGGCGGACCATATGTACTGTCACTAATTCATCTAGGAGAGGGAGGGAGATCTACCAGATATTAAAGGGACTTAGTAACATTGTCCAAATCCTCAAAATCCAATTGGAATTCTAGCGGTTCTCTCATACCTTGTTGTATTCGTATTAAAAATAAAAGCATGGGACAGGTTTTGGTTTTTCAAATTTCCCTTTCGTTAAAAAGATATTTACGATTGAAGTGTTCAGATGTTAAATTATCCACTGGACCGTCAAAACCGTGTATAAAGTGAGTGCAATATACATTGTATCAACCACTCATCACTTTTTGCACATGTATGTCAACAAAGTTACTAGATCCCTTTAAGGATGGGCTGAAAAACAATAAACACACCTTAATTACTGTAAAGTCGTAAATATGTCATGGAGGACCATATGTTTGAATTCTCATTACTTTCAAAATCATTTTCTTTTACTACTCTAGCAATTCAATGTTTCATGCCAATGCTATCAGAGACAACTTATGATTCGCTTACTCGTGATTGGCAGTAAATGAATGAATCTAGGAAGAAATACAATTAACAATTTTCACAAACACATGATGTGGTTGAAGGCCATATATGTAATCATAAAGATACCAAGTAATGCTGCAATATGCCTTTTTTGTTGTTGTAAAACCTAAGTTTTTTAAATGTGTTATTGACAATCATGTTATTAGAGGAAAACTAATTTCTTTTGCAACTTCTTCCATTCCTTTCAAGATAAGGTTTCTCTTATGATTATTTTATGCTTTGCTTTGCATCGCGAACACAATAAGGAATATCTCAATCCTATATTACGAAGATACAAAATAACGTAGAGCTGGAAGCACAAAAAGTCACATAGGCATGCAGTGTGATTGCTGGAGGGGGTGGGGGCGTCCCCCAATAAATTGACAAAACAATGAAAACAAAAGGGGAACACAAAATTAAGTACTTGTGCATAGGTGTGCCCCCCCCCCCCCCCCAGGATGTACCCCCCTCCCTCTTCCTCCCCCCTTCATGAGTCAGATCCTGCTACACCACGGTAGGTAAGCAATAATGTTAAGTCTCATGTTTGTGCAATAATGTTAAAGACCCTCCTCCATCAGGAGAAACATAACAAAATGAACTGGAATAAGCTGGTCTAGACTGCCTAAAACTGGAACTATATGTTCTTGTATAGGCAAAAACAAGTAATTACAATAACCCATTTTACACCAGGCCGATACATCACATTATCTATGTAAGCTGGTCAAGAGCGCCCAAAACTTAAACTACTTGTCGGTGAACAGTCGGTTTTGTAAAAGAATTTACAATCACCGTTGCATACTAGGTTGTGGTGTGACACAAATTACTCTAGATGTAAATCAGAGTGACTACTGACTACGGAAAAAAAGGGATAAAAAAGGGATATTTTTGCATGAGTGAGAATGTGTAGAATTCTATTTTTTTTCAATGGAACATGTTACTATCTACTGTAGATCATATCTTTTTAACAAAAGGGAAATTTGAAAAACCAAAACCTGTCCCATGCATTTATTGTTAATACGAATACAACAAGGTATGAGGGAACATACGCTTGAATTCCAATTGGATTTTGAGGATTTGGACAATGTTACTAAGTCCCTTTAATACTACATGATACATCAGGTTCGCATAGTGAATGGGTTAACAAAATAAATATATATTATCCTAGATGCTACAATTTATGGGTAAGATTAGATATAACCCACACTTAGGGCTCCTAATTACTCTAAGTGGTCACTTAGCTATAAGTTTCATAAATACTGGATGCTTTGGGATAATGCACGAAAGGCAATAAACAGATCAAGTGCGAGCGGGGGGAAAATTGGCCAAATTAATTAACTCTGCCGCTAAATGGCCGTGAAAGAGGGGTTTTCGGCGATCATATCAAATAGAATGGCCCTGGCTTACAGACGCTTGCTACGCTGTAATCAATAGGCTGTTTACATAATTCATCTACACAGCCATGAAAAATTAGTACCTGTATGATACTAGTGCCTAGAAGTAGTGTATACTGCACTGTACACACGCTTCTCAATCACAAATAACATGACAGAACAGAATAACAGACAGAAAGGAAGATATTCAATAAGCCAATGGGTATGCAGTATCATCATCATCAATGAATTGTAATGGATTGTGTACATAATTAATGTCTAATGCCATACAAAATTACTGCACCTAACCTAAATATACTAGCAGTACATACATACTACTATAATGTACTCATAATATAGAGAACAGAATAAAAACAAGAGAATGAAGGGCAGATCCTGTACACCCATGCATGAGTAAATGAAATGATATGATATCAATTAAGTCACTTGGGCTATTTACATAATTCATATGAACAGCCATGCATAAGTTAGTACCCTTATGATACAACATACATACTATACTGTGCTCATGATAGTTCATTATAGAGAACAGAATAAAACAAGAGAATGAAGGGCCGATATACACCCATGAGTAAATGATATATGATATCAATTAAGTCAGTTTGGCTATTTACATAATTTATATATCCACAGCCATGCATAATTACTACCCTTATGATACTAGTATTCTGTACTCATGATAGTTCATTATAGAGAACAGAATAAAACAAGAGAATGAAGGGCCGATATACATAGTAAATGATATATGATATCAATTAAGTCAGTTGGGCTATTTACATAATTTATATCCACAGCCATCATTGCATAATTACTACCCTTATGATACTAGTATTCTGTACTCATGATAGTTCATTATAGAGAAGAATAAAACAAGAGAATGAAGGGCCGATATATCATATACACCCATGGATGAGTAAATGATTTGATATATTAATGAAGTCAGTTGGGCTATTTACATAATTCATATCCACAGCCTTGCATAATTACTTGACACTAGCAGTGTACATAATATGCTGTAAACAAGATAATTCATATATCATTAGAGACCAGAATAAAACAAACAAATGAAGGGCTTTAGTTTAAAGCACATGACTATGCAGTATCATTATACCATGAACTCTTGATAGGTTGGGTACATAATTAGTTTCTAAAGCCACGCAAAATTACTACCCTTAATTATGAAGCTAGTAGTGTACTATACTATTAAGGCTGTCGATTTCGGGTATATTTACTACCCGGGACTCGCGATAATTTTTCGGGCGAGTCCCGGGTACCCGAAATTGATAAATTTGTTGATTTCACTATAGGCATGTCACGCCGCTGGGAAACATGTTCATTCAAGTGACAAAAATGCAGCGCATTTATGACAATAAATCATCTTATAAAATACAGCAAATTCGTAAATCAATTTTTTGCTTTTTTTCGGGATATCGAGTATCGATTTTTGCGCCCGGGACTCGACATTTTTCGGCGGGACCCGGGTACCCGGGACTCGTCAACAGCCTTATATACTATACACAGCATAGTTAATTGTACAGCACAATAACAAAATAAGTTGGGGATATAACACATGATATGAAGTATCATTAACAATAACTCTGATGGATTGTGTACATAATTAATTTCTGAAGCCACACAAGATTACTACTCCTCCAATGCTAGTGTATGTTCCATGTCAAAATTCTAACCAAATATGGGAAGAAAATATGATTTATGAGTATGCAGTACTTACTACATACATGTATTCATAATCTGTCAGATTGTGTGTATAATTAATTTCTAAAGCCAAGTAAGATTACTACGGTACTCTTACGACGACGACGATGCTTTTGTACTGTGCTGTACGCATGTTCCATGGCAAAGTTAAACCAAGTATAGAAATAGCAAGATACGATTCAGGGAAGAAAGTATGATTTATGGGTATACCATACATGCATCCATAATCCATGTGTGCATAATTCATTTCAGAAGCCATGTAAGATTACCACCCATATGATGCTTTTGCACTGTGCAGTACACATGATAACTGATTGTAAAAAACAAAATAAAATTCTAATTATTAAAATAAAGGGAGATTTTAACAACTTATGACTATGCAGTATTATATCGGTGACGTTTGATTGGGTAAAGCTTTTCAATATCATTATGCTTGGAAATACCTAGCAAAGACAGTTGGGTAATTAGTAAAGACACTTAAAATAAGACTGACATATAAAAGGAAAATCTCTTTTTAATGTACATATGATGACACACGCGGTACCCCGGGGTACCGTTGTACCCCGGGGTACCGCGTTGTGTAGTGCCATCTTGTGTCCACTCGAAGCACAACCGTATTGCGTTGTGTATGCAGTGCAGCGCGCGATTGTATGCACGCTATACCCTGGTACAGCCCTAAAAAATAAATAAATAATTAAACAAAATGGCGGATATTCGTTTGGTACCCCAGGGTACCATTTATGTCATCATATATCAATGAAGTCAATATAACTGCACAAATGGGTGTTTTTTAAGCTATAATTTTGAGCCATGCCCATGGTGTCTAGTATTTCAAACACATCCCATTTCCTTTATGTTTTGCATTATTTCTAAGTTTTAACCACTTGAGGTTATAATCCACTTAACTACGGTATGCATAACTCATTGAAATTTCAATCCATTTCATCAATTCAAATAAATAAATGAATGTGACGAAGATACAAATGGCGGATCACTTCTTTTAAACACACAAATTGTCTATCCTCACATGATCTAAGCTCATATCAAACAAGGTTATAATCGCTCTACCATGTACAGTATCGTAGCTACCGGGGTGGGAGGGCACAGGCCACAGCGGACATGTGCCCCCCCCCCCCCTCCCCCCTCCCAAAATTTTACAAAAACAATTACAACAAAAGGGGATATTTAAAGAAAAATAACCAAAAACATAAAGTGTGCCCCATCCCAATCAGTCTGACCAGGCTATGCCACTGACCATGTATGGTTTGTTAGTCCCACTAATTACACTTTGTAAATTTTTTTTATTCATAACTTGCACAAAAATGCAATTTGCAAATGCATGAAGATGCATGTAAGCACGATCCCATGACTGCATGCTTGGTCAAACACTACAAGGACACTGGTTATTAAGATACTGATTAACTTTCATCAATATTGAACAAAAAGTCCCAAATTAGCTAACATGGTTTAATTGTGCCTTGTAGTGTTCACTGTGTTCTGTAGAATGGTGATGGAGGATGAGATTGGTTTCATATTTGTTAATCTATTTATAGTAGCTGCGCTATATAAATGTTCATATTATTATTATTATTATTATCTATTCAGAGCTAATCTTGACAATACTTGGGCTGGGGTCAATGGAGAATACAGGGTTGTACTTCATTTCTGAGATCGTTTTGAAATTGACCAGGGTTTCATTAAGATATTTACACATTTCTAACATGTTTTTGTTTATTTTCTAGGTCTTAAAAAAGAGCGTTCATTGATTAATACCTTCAATACAAATGACAGCATTCATTTTTAAATAAACATCTTTCATATATATATATATCAAAATTGATGTGATTTATCAAAAAATACATATTTACAACCTTGCATTAATCTATGCTCAAGATTTGTATTCCTAACAAGGAAAGGAAAGGAAAAGAAAATAAATCTTGCCAAAATTAATGCTTTTGTATCTTTGACACACAAAAGGCAGGGTAAAACATAAAAAGAACACATCTTTAAATCAAAATCTTACAAATGCATATTGCTTTTGCTCCTCTTACATGAAAAACAACATAAATGCAAGCTGACGAGCTCCTGCATAACACTACTAGCAGACGAGCCTAGGAACCATCACCATCACGTGTCGTATCACAAAGTGCATGTGACCTGTTTGGCTAACCTTGCGGCAAGCGCCAAATATGATACACTTCACGTCGACTCGTCTTGGTGATATTTAATGAGCTTGCTTGGGCCTCTACTCTCCAAGCCATCAGGCATAAATTTTACCACTGTATGTCAAAATCCACCCAGCCCATATATGCATGTAGTAAGAGCTACCCATTTCCGTGTATTAAATACAGGCCAATTTGGGTCAAAGCTGTGCATGTGTCCATCCATTAATTGTCTAATAACATAAAAGCATTTGAAACATTACAAATTACTTGTGCGAGTATACTCCTATAGTTTCTGCACAGTACCGGAAGAAGAAGAAGAAATTGTGTGTACGTATGTGAAATGGAATGCCTCAAATTAGAGTTCTAGACAATTTTACATGGATACCTGTTTCCATGTAACATACAAGCCAATTAGGGGCAAAACGGAGAAATGTGCATGCATCAAATGAAATGTGTCTATCCATTAATTGTATAATTACATAAAAGTATTTGATACATTACAGATGAAATTAGGCTATACCCCTCCTATCCATCAAACATAATTTGCTGGTGTGTACATCACATCATTGAAACCATCTGTGTTCAAGCACATGCAAACTTGGTGCAAAATGTATCAGGGATGCCAGTGGCAAATGGCTCCAGGGCCTGAAAATTTGTGGAGACTCAAAATAATGCGCGCAAAGCGCACATCACGAGCGCGAAGCACGAAGTCCCTTTAGCCGGGGTTACAGATGCTGTATGGTGCAATCTGAGCCTATTTTGGGGATCACATCCCCTAAAAAAATATAATTAAACATTTTTTTTTTTTTTTGAGCCGGAACTTTTGTAAAAAAAACGGAAAAGCCGGAATTCCGGCTATAGCCGGAACTCTGGCATCCCTGATGTATGCATTGATTTATATGTTTAGAAATAATGGTATGTCCATGTGTTCTGTCTGTTGTAACATATGTGCCTCGTTCTAGTTACAACTAGATGATTGTATTTGATAATGATGGAGAGAAAGGAAATGATTTCTCAGCCCCAAGAAACTGAGAAAAAATCATGGGGACCAAAAATCATTTATAAATACATAAATGTAGAAACAACTTAGACAAAACAAATATAGAATGAGATAGACAGTGAGGGATTATAGTGTTAGATTAGGAGAGATTCTAAAACAAAAGTATGGAACAATTATCTATTAGCACACTTCATTCCTTAATTAATGACTCTAGACATACATATCTTACAACACAATTGTCAATTAATGAAACAAATATTAATAATTATAATATACATACGTACAAATTCTCCATTTAGAACTAATATAACATCGTGTAATGTCTTCATACATAAGTTTTCAGGAGCTCTATTTCAAACCTGTTTCCCCCTAGATGCAACTGAGTGGCCTTATATTCCCTTTAAAATGGTAAAAATTGATTTTGTTGTTTTTTAACATGAATTACTGGTTTAAAAGTATGAGATATAAAGGAGGCATACAAGACGTGACCTTGGAAACACAGGGTGACTTGTCTATAAGAGTTTACTATATGTTTAGACATTGATCGATTGTTAAACCTTAAATGATCACTTTGATACTGTGCGGAATATATTATGTAATGGTCTTCCCAGGGAGGTGGTATTTCCCTGGTCTTACATACAGCGAAAAAATTAATATTTTTATTTTGGGGGCTCCATTTTCGGGGGCTACTTTTCCAACTTTCGGGGGCTACAAATTTCCGGGCTCTTTTTCAAATTTCAGGGGCTACTAATAAGCTATA
The DNA here is from genome assembly GCA_037951105.1 of Echinarachnius parma. Classification (NCBI taxonomy): domain Eukaryota; kingdom Metazoa; phylum Echinodermata; class Echinoidea; order Clypeasteroida; family Echinarachniidae; genus Echinarachnius; species Echinarachnius parma. The sequence continues at coordinate 34,325 of JBAMJV010003367.1, read as the reverse complement.
ATGCTGTAAGTGATCATTTTATAAGCATTTGATCACAATCCAAAAAGAAAAATCCCACAAAAATCCCGAAAAAAAAAAAAATTCGGGGGCGAATTTTTTTTTTCCGGGGTGAATTTGGGCATTTCAGGGGCGAATTCGCCCGCCGCCCCCGTGTATTTTTTCCGCTGCTTACATAAGATGAAAGGATTGCATATTATAATGACTATGACATTTCACATGAGATAAATAGGGTGAAAGAAACTATCAGCATCATTAAAAAAGAAAGCAAGCTAATCTTCAAACCATCCGGTGGGTTAACCACATATTGTAGAGGCATGTGGGAAATTGAATGCCATCCAGTGACAGAATGCATGGTTTTCTCATCATAGTCCCGGCTGAAAAGACCATACATAGAACACAGTGATGAGAGGTGACATTGCTTCAATGCATGGCAATGCACTGTACAATGATGCATGCTACATGACAAACTGGAGTTCTGACATACCACACAATTAATGCACTGGTATTTCCACCCCTGTTGTATTATTTTATTCTCCACTGCTGTCATATTATTTTATTTCCACTACTGTTATATTATTTTCACCACTGATATATTACATTATTTTCACCTATTCACCACTGCTCTATTATTTTGAAGGAGTATGCTTTTTTTCAAATTTAAGCAAATATATGCATCAAACACATACATGTAAAGCATTAAATTGAAAGTGATACAGTCAAACCCACTCTAGTAAAGACCACCCGTTTATAAAGACCATCACTCTTGTACCCCTAGAAAATAACTATTAGGTAAATTAACCTGTCTATAATGACCACCTGCTTATGAAGACCATTTTAAAGTCTCCCTTCGACCATATATATATTTAGACAAGTGCGACAGTATTTAGACCTTAACAGAAGATCTTCATGGACCACACTAATCTACTGTAGATATAAACAACGTAGGGGAAAGTGGTTATTTAAGGTAATAGTGGAGTCTTAAATAAGGTGGTAATGTTTCTCACAATGTGTCTGACACTCCTGGTACTAGACTATTATTACCAATATTCAAACCCGCACAATGATCTTGTGTAAATTCTCAACTCCCCCGGGAGCAAACTAGCCATATGCCGCCAATGCCGCGAAATACATCCTTTACATGTGCCCCTCTTTCATGTCACTACATGTACATGTGTGACAACATGATAACTACATGAAGAAAATTGCAGAAGACTGGCACTCATTTAGAAAGAATTACATCATTTGTTTACAGCTTACTCTAAGGAATACAGGAATATATTATACTATGCACAGGAAAATGCATATATACACTTGTTCACATGCATTTCAGTAATGACAAGACGCATTCAATTCCACGGATGGGCAGGTAATAATTCAGAAAATTAATTATCCTTCACTACACTGCCAGGTCAGCATCCTGTTAATGACCAGCTATTATTTGCAGAACTGCTACATGAAATGGGCACAATCGAAGGTCATGCAGAGGCCAAGGATTTGCCTGCCATTGGCAGGAAGTTGTGTGATAATACAAAATTATGATTTGCAGATCACCAACTCGCTAGATTGGTTAATTGATCAATCGTACGATAACTTGTGAATATTTATGTTATATGGGGACCCAGGACTAGTTCTGAAAACTCTCTATGGAGAATACATAGATGTACAAAAATCAAACAGCCTTGAATGGGTTAATATACATGTACAACCACATGTGCATAACAATTTTGATGGTTAACAAGATGCGATGATTACAAGACACATAGACTGATTCCATGGTCGGGCAAGCGGGAGATTCATTATCTCAGCCGACCGACTTGCAGTGGTCAATTGTTACAGATCGTCGCCTTCCTAAATGACCTACTTTCCAAACCCCACCAACTGACCACTCCATCCCTCCATCCACTCAAAACAGGGGTGTATCAACCCGTTCCCTACGAGTTTATGAAATCCCCATAGACTTTGTACACAACCCCCTCGGTTCCCATGGTCAAGGGGTTAACCGTTAAGGGGAAGAGGCCAAATGCATCTCACAATACAGTGGTCATAACCAAAGTGAAGACTTTTTTGACTTTGGTATATATAACACATGTTCTTCAAAGAACATGTAGTTTTAAGACTAGTCTTAAATGGGTTAACCAGTATACTGGCAACTATACCGTTTGTCTTTTCAAGTTGCAGTGTAAAATTACCCAAATGTACCAATAAGCACCTATAAAGTAAAGACATTTTCAAAGTAGCTTGCCCCCAGCATCTGTAATATATAGTAGCAAGTATAACATACAGGCCTGGGGGGTGTTTCACAAAGATCTTAAGTTGATCTTAGCACTAAGATGGTCTTAAATATTATGGAAAGCCACTAGTGTCTTGAAACAGTTTAGTAAAAGTTATGTTGAAATGCATAAAATGTTGATTCAAATCATATATCAAAGAGATTCATGATCTTCACATAAAATTCATGAAATCTCTTTGATAATTAGAAAATACATATGATTTGAATCAACATTTTATGCATTTCAACATAACCTTTACAAAAATGTTTCAAGACACTAATGGCTTTCCATAATATTTAAGACCATCTTAGTGCTAAGATCAACTTATGATCTCTGTGAAACACCCCCCAGCTCCCCAAACTCCTTTAACCCGAACGGTTCAGGACTGATTGATGTTGCTATATAACATGTATTCTCAATACACCTCAGCAAGAGTATTTTCTGGACCAGTCCTGAAGGGGTTATATGCGTGCTAGATACCAAAATGGGAACTTTCCTAACCGTCCCCGTTTGCTAATTCCTTTCTACACGATGCAGACCAATGCTATACCGTACGTACGTTGTAAATGATACACTCTAAGTGACTAGTCAGCCCATGAATGGGTCCATCACTTTTTCACACATCATCATGCACCTCCTCCATGAATGATATCCCAGCTGTAATCTTACACACATAATTAACCCTCTAACAACCATTTGTATACAAACAGGGCTCTCCCTTTAGCTTTTCCTCCTGCTGGCCAAAATAAAACATCAGATATTCTCTTACCATGCATAGACTCATGTATTGTAGATCCTAATTTGTTGTTTTGCCAATACAAGAGCCTATATTTGGCCAAATTCAATTTCTGGTAGCCATTGCCAACCATGGCTGCCACACATACCGTAGAACACCATCGTCAAGCACCCCCCAACACCTATATTGCTTTTAAGGAGCGCCCGCTCTCTGTCCAAACGGGAAACTTTAATCAAGAATGCAAATAACGGTGAGGAATATTTATGAGGATAATAATGAAGGTGAATCTCATGGAAACGTCTTTAAAAGCAAGATGCGTATAGGTGCTTGGGGATGCTTAACGATGGTGTTCTACGGTATCGCAATTGGAAAAAAAAAAATAATAAATCAAAAATCTTTTTTCTTTTCTTTTTTTTTTTATACATTTTTTTTTTTTTAAATCAGAAAAAACATTTAGGGTCAGCAGTATTTTTAGGGTCGGGCGGGCTACGCCAATCCAACCATTTATTTTTCATGGCCTTAGGGCAAGCCCTGAGTGGCCAAATGTGTAATACATGTGTATTTATTACCACCCTTTCTGGCTTCTTTGAATGACCTTTGTAGACTGGTTTAGTATAATTTCCATTAACTTCAGGTTAGCTTTAAATTTAACCATCTGAAGCTCTGTTCAGAAATTGGGCCTTAACCCATCAAGGACGATCGATGTCCCACATATTTGGTAGTCCTACATTTCAGCAAGAAGATACAAAATTATATGAAGTCTACAAGGAGAAGGAGCATAAATGTCTCTATTTTTAGAGCCCTATTGTGTTACTCTACCTGCTTTAGTTATTTGTTAATGATTTTTATTATTGTGTAGATCGCTATAATTTAGGAAAATCCTTAAATTGGCAACACATTGTGATATTTAAAAAACAGATATCGGCGTTCAAATTGGCAACTTTGCGACAAAGTCACTTCATATTTGTCTTAAATTGTAATTACTAAATATTTTCCACCTATTTTACGTCATTGAAAGGTCGAGAAAAAATTACGAGTTGCCAATTTGTAGAGGAAAATAGTATAGCTCTCGTCCTTGATGGGTTAATATACCCTTGGGAATGACAGCATTAACAAGTTCCCATCAGGATATTATAACTCCCGTGGAGTTTCTACATGGTTCATCAGAACCTTGTTCTCAGTGAGTTAATGCCTTGTTGACTGTGCATTCAATCTGAACACTGTCTGATTATGATGACTTCCGGCCGTCTTCAGGGAATATTAGGTTAATCTCACGAGGAGACCTTTCTCAAGACTGCGTGATTATCAACGCAAGACTTGAGCCTGTTAGGTTTACATGAGTAGCATCAATTCATTCACAAATAGGCAGGGACATTTATAAGCTATGTCTCGTAATATTTGAGTGCAGTGGTGTTTCTTGGGGTGGGTGGAGAACAGGACAACCCCCCCCCCCCTATTTGAAGGAAACAAAAACAATTGATAACATAAGGGGCCAATCTTTGAAGAAGAAAAAAGAAAACATAAGTTGTGCCACCCCACCCCATCCAATAAGTCTGACCAATCTAGGCCAATGCTATGTGACAAACTAACTATCATAACAGTGACAACCTTTTTTCAGATGAATTTCTGAGAATTTAACCAATTTAAGACGTCGGTAAAACGCATATATTCTTCATCTAGATAGACCCCAGCTTGAGTTTATTTGAGACTAGTCCTGAATGGGTTAACTAAAATGAAATGGAGTGGGCTGGTAGTTCGTTTAAAGGGACTTAGTAACATTGTCCAAATCCTCAAAATAAAATTTTAATTATAGCGGTTCCATCATACCTTGTTGTATTCGTATTAACAATCAAATCATGGGACCGGTTTCGGTTTTTCAAATTTCCCTTTCGTTACAAAGATATGTACGATTGAAGTATTCAGATAAGAAAAACTCCCCCGGAGTTTTCTTACCGTGTACAAAGTGAGTGCAGTGAGTCAGTGAATATCACTTTGCATTTTCGCTCATTTCTTGGCCATGCAATGTCCATTTGACTTGTCCATATGAGATAACAACAATATACATTGCATCAACCCTTCATCACTTTTTGCACATGTCAACAAAGTTACTAGATCCCTTTAAGACAAGGCTGCCTGCTTTTGTTTTATATAACTTGCTAATCTCTGTATGTGACTATGTGAGAGGAAATATTGGCATTCTAGCTGACCCCATTATACCACATTGGGAAAGATCATACAACTATCAACTGACCAACACTTGACCACAAACACACACACCAAAGCTCCTCCTTATGTGGTTAAAGGTGTGAGAATATTCATTGCAGTGTTCAACACCATGATGTGACCATAAGGCCATATGTCAATGTATATGTGCAGTTATCCCTTTGACAAAGAACTACCGAGCCTAACTTATTGCTAATTAAGTTAACTATGGCCATAAGTCAACATGTTGTGTTCATCTAGTCTTTATATAATGGACTATATTGCTTGAACTACTGCTAATCCTCGGTTAATGTTTAAGAATATCGATTGACTTAAATTAATCACTGAGCACTGACCGTCAACCACATGTACTATAAGAAAAGGGGGCTTACAGCTGTATATCCTCCCTTAATAACCTTTTAGAGTTTTCTTTGGACAAGGTTGATCAAATTGGATATGACTAAACTACACCTTTAAATACGATAGTCATGACAGTCACTGGTCTTTGTTTGCAAATTAAGTTTCGAAGATAACCTAACTTCTAGGATGATGCATCTCTGGATACATTTATTCTTTTTTAATTCAAATATATTGCCGGGATTAATTTATCCTTTACAAAAAAAGCTATCACATTTGCTAATTGATTTTACTGCACAATGCTGAATAGTTTGTCATGTAATGAAACAACAATTTGCACTCGTTCAAACATACAGGCATAAATTGGGGTGTGGTTGTGTGTGTGTGTGTGTGTGTGTGTGTGGATGGGGGGGGGGGGGGGGGGGGGTTCACAAGGGGCATTTTTTTCTGTAGGGCTAGTAAAGTTACCAGCCAAAACATGCTGTTTGATTGTAGGCCCCAATTGTCCTCTCTATAACATTTCTACATTTTCTACTAGATGCACCCCTTTCTAAAAAGCCTAAATCCTCTTGAAATGCACCCTTACCTTGGGGTTTTTGTTTTCTTGCTGGTTCTGCTCTGCTCTTAGCTCCCTGTAGCTTAACGAGCTATACTTCATTTCACACATCACTTTGTTTATGAAAAGTGTGTACACATTATTTCCCGGGAGACTCACCAAATCGCTCGTAATACCCTCTCCATCAAAAATGGCAATAACAAAATGTGTTTGAACCTTGGAAATAGAGCTACTTTCACTAATTAATCTTCACTGAGGAAGGTCTCATTACATGATTTCTGTCCTTTAAAAAAAACCTATACATAGCAATTTTTTCTGAGATGTTTGCAGGAAAATATATGTTGCATGTACAATGTATTCCATTACATATTTTGTCTAGATGTACATTGTTAACGCATGTCTGAACATTATTTCTTAGCAGAAATAAATATCTGATCATACATTTGCAAAGAAATGATGTTTAGTGATAGATTTCTGAACATAAATTCAGATCTCTCAGACTCCAGATTTTCCACAGGAAAATACCAATTACACTTGTATGAGTTTATATAACATGATGTGACAATTTACACTATTAACCTGTTCCCTACTAGATGTTACAATCGTCATAGTTAATAAGAGTCCACCAGGTACCTGTACATAGGCAATAGGTTAATCAATGCACTTAGTTATACACAAACCCCGTGTTCACACACAAAAATTTCATCGTATAGCTATACCGAAACGGTATAGCTATACGATGAAATTGTGTGTATGAACGCTCACTAACGATACGTCGTATAAAGAAACGTTGTATAGCGAATCGGGGGTTTGGGCATCGTTTCGAACTAGAACTTGATAAAGAATCACGGTCATTTTGTGTGTGAACGTACGGTCGAACCAAGGTTAGGCCATAAAAAATAAATTGTTGGATTGGCGTAACCCGCCCGTCCCTAAAAATACCGCCGACCCTAGATGTTTTTGCCGATTGCGATCAATATCGTTATGTATCGTTGTGTATATCGAAGCGAAAAATTGCTATCGCCTGAGTATCGCGCTGCATTTGCGATCGATATATTTGCTGCACTAAAAACCCGGAAGTGTTGCGATATCGCTTTTTCCCCGCGAGGCGATGAAGGCGCGAATACAGTACATGCAATGTACCGTACGTATACGCGGTACCGAATACCCCGCGGTACCTATGCAGCGCATGCATGTACAATGTTTATGCCGCCGGCCAGGGCCAGCATGCATATCTGCATATAAAAAAAAAGTTAAAAAAAAAAAAAAAAAAATCCCGACCGACCTACCCTAATTTTTGGTTGCCCGTTACGCCAATCAAACAAATTTTTTTTTTTGGCCTTATACTAGAACGGTATAACTGGGCGGGGCTAACATGACCGCGTGCGAATTCACTCAAATTTGCTCGCACTCACCGAAGACAGCAGACAGAAAAAAGACAACACAAGCGCAGTAGCAAACTGCGCACATATACGATGTTTCGTTGTAGAGTTTCAGGATCCTTGTTCTTGTGTGTGTGAACGTATACAATGATTCTTTATACGACGTTCCTTTATACGATGATTCTTTATACAACGTTTCTTTATAGAGTTTCGGGATAAAAATTGTTGTGTGTGAACTACACACAAACTGCACTGCCATTAAATAAGTGAAATTGGGTGCAGATAATGACTAGCAGTTTGCTGAGAATGCCTCATGCATGGACTTTTCCATTATTCTTGATATAAATTTAGTTATATTACTCTGAATCAAGAGACAGACATAGGTACATATAGAAATGAAAATAAAGCCTGCCCTACAATTTAATGACCTACAAACTGAAATTAGAAGTAAGCCACAGTTGTCTCTTTTATTCTGTTTTTTCTTCTTTTTTAAAAGATGCTTAATTTTTCTCTCCATTTGTTGGATGGTTGAAGCAATTGGAGGGGGGAAATGGAAATATGGCATGGTATTGATTGACATCGATATGTGAGAATCCACACAATAACTCATTCATTATTCATCGGGTTCATAATGAAATACAGCAATTGATCAGTTATTTATGAATGAAATGAAGAGAGAAAAATATAGCAAATTGCACGACGGTGCAATTGTTACAATGCACCCACTGGCTTTATATGCAAGGTTAAAGTCACTTCACTTACAATTAACAATTGGTACAAAACATGTATTAAGCTGTTTTTATATTTTGTTTTAAATGTGTTACAAAAATCATTTGGTACTATCTACGTACTCCAGTCAAAATTCATGCAAAGAGTATCTTTCACTGCAAGAAGTGAATGTGTTTTTATTTTTAAACTAAAACAGAAGAGCATATATCATAAATACATATTTAAAGAAAATAAAAATCATTTACACGTGTAAATTATATTTATGTTGACTCTTTCTGAATTCTCTTTCCAAAGTATCAAAGGAATTCAAAGAAATAAGACACAGGCCATTTAGTTAAGCACCACGGTGTCTGTGAGTCTGAAATCAGATGCATCGAAAGTAAACAGTGGGTAGACATTGCCTAAGGCAAATGAAAAAAAAACACAAATTTAACCTGTTCCCTACTAGATTGTGCAATCCCCATAGAGGTAATACAGGACCAACCCATCGGCTTATTGACAATGGGTTTACAGAAAGCATCCCAAGGTCGTTCCAATGTTTGTTAGAGGGGGATGGATGGAGTAAACAACAGATGAACTGGATATCTGTTGTTGTTTGACTTGAGCACAGCTTCAATAATAATTCTTCTGGTATGAAATAATATGAGTCACTTTTTGCCTCAAGGAACACATTTCACCTAAAAAGAACAATCATTGATAACATCAATAACATTCACTGATAATATAAAGAATAATATCAAGATTTTTTTTTATAGAGCTCGATCTGTACACAATTAAGTCCCTCCCATTGTCTCGAGCTTGATACAGGCATCTAGCACATTCTCTCTCTTCTGTTTATCAGATGTATGCATGTCTACGTATTAATTGGAAATTATGAACACAGACATTATGCTCAATCCCTGAACATTAAGTAATTAAAATACTGCATGCTGCACTGAATAGCATGTGGCTACGATTGAACACATCTGCTCATGTTAACATCATTTTGGGGGCAAAATGCAGTCAATGCAGAGTATTTAATTTGTATTTCATTTTTGTTTCTACAGACTAACTGCTTTTCCCATTTCATCTCAATGAACTCATTTCAAAACTTTCTGGGCATAACTCACATGAAAAGAAATGTAATTATGATGATAACTTTGATCAAAGTGTATATTTATGGATATAAACTGTTAAAGCGTAACGTTATATTACTTTCATTATGTCAATGTTACCAATGGAAACCGCATCTTTTTCACGGACAATAAACTTTTCAATTCAACTCTACATCCCCAAGCAAAGAGACAAGAATATATGAATCTATTATTTTCCCTGGAGAAAGAGCGCCATGTTTGTATAGCCCCATTTCTGCAGACGGCTTGATTTGATTAGGTCATTACGTCTATTTGCACGGCTGATGTGCAAACACAGAATTAATCAAATGAGTACAGAAGTTATAGTACAATGTGGTATTTGTGATTCGAGCATCTCTAAATATATGATCATACAATCTATTTTCCTAAATTTATGAAATATTTCAATTTTTTCAATATTTCATTTGAATTGCACAACTGATGTGCAATATTAAATTAATAAAATTAATACAGAAGTCAAAGTACCTAACTACAATGTGGTATTTGTGATGAGCATCATTTTCCTAAATTTATGAAACGTTAACATTTCATTTGAATTGCACAACTGATGTGCAATATTAAATTAATCAAATGAAAACAGAAGTCAACGTACCCAAATGCAGTATGATATTTGTGATGAGCATCTCAAAATATCTGATCAGACAATTTATTGTTCTTATTTTAATATTTAATTTGATTTGCACAACTGATGTACAAATACAAAATTAATTACATGAATTAAAAAGTCACCCATAGCATTTGTTTTTGTTGCTGAGCATTTAAACAAATGATTGATGACAGTATTTTACTTAACCCGTTCCCTTTGGGTTTCTGAAATCCCAATTGACTTTGTACACAACCCACCCGGTTCTCGTAGTCAAGGGGTTAATCAGGAAACATTGATATTTCATTAAATTGTGTCTAATTCATGAATACAAATTTAATTAAATGATTACAGAAGTCATGAAAAGTACAATACAATATTTAAAAACGCTTGGTAATACAAAATCTAAAACTATAGTAAGGCAATCAATATTTCATGTCAAAGATACTATCCAACAATATTTCAATAAAATTGGGTCATTTGTCTATTTGCACAACTTATGTACAAATATGAAATTGATGGAAGGAATTTATAGGTCATCCAACAAGCAGTATTTTTTGCAGCTTCTATAAATGTCTGACAATACATAATATTTGTCCTCAATATGAATGAAGATCAATAATTCTTGTAAAAGATGCCCCTAACCCCCATTAAAAGATCAATATCACTATTGATCAATGCATTGATCGGGTCCACAATTAGTAACACAATAGTATTACTAATTATTATGGAGAAAATTGATACAAGGTTCATGCATGGTTGGAAATGTGGCATATTCCATAAATAATTTCTTTGATAATGAATATTGTAATAATGTGTATTTGTGTAGTTATGTAGTGAACTCTATGCACTCTTCTACCTTCTATGACTGTGTATACAATTTTATATCTTTAGTGTAAAATAATGTATATTGTGGATTTGCAGAATATGTGCTGGTTTAGCTCGAATACTAGGTGATTTTGCCCAAATATTGGGGTTTGTATTAAACCACAGCTATATGACTGGATTGACAATATATCAAATGGAATTGTTTAAACCTTGTTTTCCCATCTTCGCATAATCTCAATTATATACATGTATAAGTTGTACAATTATTTTCATAAGGATATAACAGCGTGCCATTGAGAGTATGATAAGTAGAGAACAGGTTAATGCCATAACTATGCACAGCAGAATTACAATATCTAATATGTAATCACTTATCCATCAATTCCAATCTGCAAGAATTTCAATTATGAGTAGTTTGGTTATTTTCATAGCCCTGGATGCAACAGCTTCCCATCGTGAGAGTGAATGCAATGTAAATAGTTAACTGGAATTATATTTAGCATGGAATCAGTTAAACCAAGAATTTAAATTATGAGTTGAACAATTATTTTCACAGGGATATAAAGGCTCCAAATTGAAAGAGTTAATACCATATTACAGTCAGAGGATATCAGTTATGAGTTGAACAGTTATTTTCACAGGGATATAAAGGCTCCACATTGAAAGAGTTAATACCATATATTACAGTCAGAGGATTTCAGTTATGAGTTGAACAGTTATTAAAGCAATTTCAAATAAAGGCTCCACATTTAAAGAGTTAATACCATATATTACAGTCAGAGGATATCAGTTATGAGTTGAACAGTTATTTTCACAGGGATATAAAGGCTCCACATTGAAAGAGTTAATACCATATTACAGTCAGAGGATATCGGTTATGAGTTGAACAGTTATTTCACAGGGATAAAAAGGCTCCACATTGAAAGAGTTAATCATACAATATTACAGTCAGAGAGGAAGGGACCGCAGCATGAATATTCCCTGGGTGATTTATTTCTATCCGTGGTCCGGGCATGCACATAAATCCTGTAATCCAAAACAAGATGGGAGATACCTGACGAGAATACCAATGAGTCTGTAATGCTCCTAAAGTCGCAGTCACACCACTTCAGAAAACCTTGCAATATGGGCCACGTGACGGCATTTTTGTGGCATGCAACGGAACAGGGCTATTTAATTGCAATTATGGTATTTATGTGATAGTATCATAGTATCATGGTATTTCTGGGTCTATGTGACACTTATGGGAAAACAGAGCTAAAATGTAAATTTCTTTAAAATTCTGATTACGGTAGTAAAATCAGCCCTGCTGATCAATATGGCTTTTGTTCCAGTTTTAGGAGTAGCTGAGCTAGTGTCTTGCATGTTTATTCCATGGCTCTACGAGGCCCACGTATAACAGTGTTTATGGAGTCATAAAATAATTGTTTCTAAATTTTGCTTTTACCTGGCTCTCACAGTAAGAGCGTATAACAAATTTAGAAACGATTATTTTACGAAGCCGTATACACCTCCCACGTGTAACTGGGACTTAAGATGGAAACAAGTTCCGGAGACGAGGAAAAGAAAGGGACTCTCCCCAAGCTTTTTTTGATTTACAATTACATGCTCAATTGGATGCAGGAATAATAAGTTTTTTCCATCATGTATTTTGTTTCTCCTACAGATGCTGCCTAAAAAAAAGTGTCTAATTTGATCCTTTCTAGATTTAAATACTTGGCTCGTAAAGGCAAGGCTTTAGTGGTACATGTATGTGCGACTGGGACATACAACAGAAACAAGTGCCTGAGACGAGGAAAAGTAAGGGACTCTCCCCTGGAAGCTTTTATCTTTTTACAATCACATGCTCAATTGGATGAAGGAATAATAAGTTTGTTGAATAACTAATTTGATTGTCGTATGTGTGACTTGGACATAAGACGGTTCAAACAAGTTCCTGAGACGAGGAAAAGTAAGGGATTCTCCCAGAGGTTTTATCAATTTACAATCACATGCTCAATCAAATAAAGGGGCAATAACTTTTCCAAAACTTATTTTGTCTCTCCTTCAGATGCTGCTTATAAAATCAGTGATACAAAAGTAAGTCAAATGAAAGGGAAGGCTCAATCAATCATTTTCGAAGAAACTGCTTACAATCCAAGAGTAGAGCAGTATAAAGTACCACCCACATCGTCTTATCAATTAAATCCTAATTCTAAAATTTAGTGATTAGATACAATATTTTTCCATGAAACTGCATACTTATTACTGCCTACTATTCAGTGGTAAGGCAGTATAATGAACAAACCCCCATCGCGTCTCTTTAATAATATTCCGTTTGAATTTTCAGGCAAGTGGTTTTGTCCAAAAGGCAAGCTAATATCTATGCTCCACTTTCCCACTAAGGTAACCATGAAGAAACACTTTCACAGCCACCTGAGCCTAATATAACCGTAACCTTGACATGGGGTAAAATATGTTCTTCTAAACTCATGGTATTAATAAATTCATGAACATAGCATGTCCTCTTTGAGAGCATCCTGAGCCTAATATAACCGTTATCTTGACATGGGGGAAAAGATATTTCTAAAAATTACTTTAATATTCATGATCATGTCATATCCATCATGCAGTGGGGCAATATCTTGTACCATATGTGGTCTTCCCTTGCCTATAGATAGATAGATGTTCCATACAGTGGAGATATAGGTCAACTTTCTGAGGAGTGACAGGTTGCATTATCACGGTGGCTGAATGAGGCATAACCTATAGTCTTTTGACAGTTGTTCCTGCCATGCATTCAGCGTAGACGCGAGGCCTTGACTTAAGGCTACGCACATCCCATATGGCAATTTGATGCGCAGGCTTACAGAATATCAATCATGCACAACACCATAATGAACATGATAAAGTGATGAGCACTCATGATGCAAACATGTACTACAGGCCACCTTTCTTTATCAGCCATATAAGCTATATAGTGGTCAATGAAAATGAATCCCCTAGAGAAATGGTCTTAACCCATCAAGGACGAGAGCTATTTTAAGGCAAAATTTATCATTATTTTCCTAGATACAAATTGGCAACTCCTAATTTTTTTCTACCTTTTAATGACATAAAAAGAGATGGAACATATTTAGTAATTACAATTTAAGACAAATATGAAGTGACTTCGTCACAAAGTTGCCAATTTGAACACCGAAATCTCTTTTTAAAATATCACAATGTGTTGCCAATTCAAGGATTTAGAACCCATTTACAGTGGCAATCTGTCTTCAATGGCAACTTTCCTTGGTTCCATTGGGCTGGTCAATAATACAGGTTTGACTATGTACATGACAATTCAAAACTGTGACAACCTGTTTTATAAAGACCACCTGCTAAAAGAATCTGTTTGTTCTCCATCCATGGGTGTTCTTGTACAGTAGACAGGTTAAAAGGTTTATTGAAGAATCATGGTGAAAAGTTCAATTTGTTTGAATTTGTACATGTATGCATCTGTTATCTCATGCAGATATGAACATACTACATGTATATGAACCGTGCAAGTCAACCAAAAAAATACTTTTTTTTCACGAGGGCGATTTTGAAAATTTTGAGGGAGAAAAACGCCTCGTGAAATTATTCACGAGGGCTATTTTGGGGCTTACATCGTTTTCACTGCTCAAGGGTCTAATAAATGATTATCATGATGTGATCTATCCGATTATGCCATGTTTGGTACGTTTCTGGCGCTTTCCGATGAATGCAAAAGGATGTTAAACAAAATTTGTAAATTTTTTTTTTTTTCCTTGGTGCAAGTTTGGTAATTGAAGCTCCTTGGTATTTAAAGGGATCTAGTAACTTTGTTGACAAGTGCAAAAAAAGTGATGCGTGGTTAATAAAATGATTATTTCCGTGATCCGAGATGTCAACTGAGTAATGTGTACAAATTTCAAGTTGATTGGATGTTATTTGGCCGAGGAATGAGCGAAAATGCAAAGAGGTTTTCACCTACTCCTTGCACTTACTTTGTACACGGCTGAAAAGGTCCTGTAGATAATTTCATATCCAAACACTTCAATCGTAAATATCTTTTGAACGAAATGGAAATTGGAAAAACCGAAACATGTCCCATGCTTTTATTGTTAATACAAATGTTAAAAAAGGTATGAGGGAACCGCTAGAATTCCAATTGGATTTTGAGGATTTGGACAATGTTACTAAGTCCCTTTAATCTGTTTGGGAATTTTAACAAGACAGTGAAATTACACTGGGGCTCAGGATCCCAAAATGCCAAAAAGAGCCCCTGTAAATTTGCACAGAGTTCAATGCAAAACATATTTTAGAGTGCTATTTTCATGCAGAGGAGTTTTGAAAAGTAATCCCTGTAAAATAAATTATCATATTTTCCATGCTAGAAGAGAATGGTGTATTGAAAGGTTCTTTTTCTCATTACTTAGTGATTAAAACTAGATACATTTTCGGCAGCCATCACATATATTGAACCCATAGTGGATACTGCATAGGAACTTGACATAAGTTGATGTCATAATTTGGATGGAAAATACCTAAACAAATTATATTTTTCATCTGCAATTTAAATACTTACCTATATTTGACGGTCATTCTTAGGTTTAACCATTTGCTTATTTTCATTTTCGCTCGTATCTTTTCCAAACTTATCCGCTTGCAATAACATTTCCCAAGACTTATTTTATAAACACTGACATGCTGAAACATCACTCACCCGTCATGCTTTTGCACACTATTTGTACAAAACAAGAAAATCACGGCTTTAAGCCCAATAATATAGGATTACAAATACGATACGCCCTTCCACAAATCTCCTACCCAATACCTTCTTCAAGTGGCTCGCACAAACCATCCTTGCACCCGAAGCCGAAGAATCTCCATTATTGCTAGCAAATGACAAACAGCCACATGAAATACGAGAGGCTCTCTGAAAACACACTTCAGGCAAATCCGTTTCCTTTCCACCCTACCTCAACTTCCCTTATTCCATAATTCATTGTCTTACATAAAATGTATAACTTATTTCTGTAACCATTCCCTCGGGCCTTTATAGTCGCAAAACATACGAAAATATGAAAATTGTCTTTCTCACTCACTCTCTCCCACGATCAGTCACGGTTCTAAACGCCACAGACACTGGCTATTTTCTGTGTTTACAATGTGACATGTTCTTGAAGGTAAATCTGTTTCCTTTCTACTCTACCTTCTACTTCCCTTATATTATTCCACAATTCATTGTCTGCATAACTCATTTCTGTAACCATTCCCTCAAGCCTTTATAGTCACAAAAAACCATACACATACATTTCCCTAGATACGAATATGAACATTTTTTTTTTCATGCCCGTTATCTCACTCTCTCCCTCTATCAGTCACTTTTCTAACTGCCTCAGCCACTGGTTATATGTACATGTCATGTTTTCAATGTTACATGTTTCCTGTATTTTCGTAATTGTCCGTTTTTATATATATAGCGCTTTATTACAATAAAGTCTAAAAGCGCTCCGAGCATTATAACCTTGGCTTTAGCCGAGCCGAGCAGTTATTCAGGTTGCAACACAAAACAACTGTTCACCTTATATTGTTCTCAGCATGCACTGAACAACACAACCAATATATAGTATGAAAACAATATCTATTTTTGGAAGCATTTTCTATGAAAGATCGTTTTTCATTACTTTTTCAAATGTCAAACATGTTGATATTATTTATTGAACAAGTCTGGATCAATGAATAATGAAAACGCCAGCCATCTATCAGTGATTTAATTACTCAAAAGTTGTAGCTGTATATTCTGAGCTTCTCGCCTACAAAACTTGTCCTTGTCATAGTTTCATCTCAATCTTCTGCAGTCTGCATGTGTGCATAAAGTATCAAAGACAAAGAATTCCTTCTGAGATTCTGAAATCGCCATAGCACACAGGGTTCCCATAAGCAACTGGTTTACATAAAATGTTCATAATTTCATTTTTTAAAGCAAATTTAGAAATGAATGAATCGCTCACCAGGTTATAAAGCATTGGTAAACCGCTTAAATTATTTGTAAGCTAAAAGTATTGAATGCAAATTGGTAATTTGCAAACAACATATTAGGGCCTATACTGGCTACTCCTCAATCTTTATAAATGGCTAGCCAGGTCATAGGCCAATGGAAAAGACACTTGGTTGTACTACAGGCTCTAGCTTTACGTCCGAGGAAAGTATTTTCAGTCATCCTTTCAGGAGGATATCAGTTATCTAAGCAGACAGTCCATAATAGAGAGAAGAATTATGTTACTGGAAAAATCGGGAAATAACAATATCCAGTTTCTTGACTTTCTTAAGCCTAATTTGTATAAAAACAAATGCACAAAAAAGGTTAGCTCAAGTCAATGACTTGTCAATAACTTGCAGTGGTATAGTGACTTCCTATTCCGCTTGCAAAAATTGAATATGGAGTTGCTTTTTCCTCCCAAGGTTCATGCGAGGTTCACTGAAGATGTGTGAGGCTGTGAGCGCAGTGTACATGCATGCGTGTGTATGTATGCATGCGAGTTCGCGCGCGTGCGTGTGTGTGTGTGTGTGCATTTGTGTATATGTTTTATAATTGCATTTTTGTAATATGTTTCAATCACAAGCAATTCACTGGATTTCATGTCAATCCCAAAAGCCATTCCCAGGAAGGAAAAGGACGGATCATAAGATTTGCACCCCTTAATTAGGAAGCCAATCAATACATTTGCATTCCAAGACTGGCGTGAGTCAACATCACGCAACAAGAGTGCTTGAAATAAACAGGAAAGCAAAATCAATGAGCAAACGTCAAGATGTGTGTGTGTGTACATGGCCGGAGGAAATGTCATTGCACGGTCACTGAATTCTGGCCCAAGGTCGGACAACAATGAACGACGGACCGATAAAGGTTGCTGTTATTACATTGAGCAGGTATTGGGGTGCAAGATGCAAGAATTTAAACCGAAAAATTCTGGCCCAAGGTTGGTCCAAAAAAAAAATTTGCTTTTATTACACAGAGTATGGAGGGAGAGGGGGTGGGGAGGGGCTGCGAGTAGTTCAAACACAAAATTTCTTTTATTACACACTGAGCAGGTATTGTAGGGAGGGGGGGTGGGGGTCCAGGATTGTTTCACAAAGAACTATTTTGTCATTACGAAAAAATTTATGGTGGCATTATAGGGACATTTTGGTCAAAATTTGGCAAAATTTGGCAAAATTGTGGCAAAATTTGCATAAATTGACCATATGTTGGCCAAAATTATGCAAAATTTCGGCCAAAATGTCCCTATAATGCCACAAATTTTTTTGGGGTCATAATGACAAAATATTTCTTTGTGAAACACTCTCAAGCAAGCATATCATCAGACCAGATGACAAGAATTGCTTACACACAAAAATGACAAAAATGGAAAACATGTCAACAGTTGACAATATTTTACTGAGCAGAGATGAAGTGGTATTGGGGGGGGGGGGGGGGGGGGGGGTGGGGGGTAGAGGCAGAGCAAGCCAACATTCCAACAGATATTGATCACATCTAGACCAAAGATAGTTATGCACATGTACACAGATAACATAACTGATAAAGGAACGTGTTATTGCCTTGATACGGGATAGAGAAGGGAGGGGTGGCTGCTGCACACATTATCTAGCAAAGAAGAATTTACAGGTAACCAAATGCAGAATCCCCTTGGGGAGAACATGCAGAACAAAAACATTGAAGATGCTACCCTCGATAAACAAATCTGATTGTTATCACTACAACAACAGATACACAACATGGAACCCTGATGCTAACATGTCTGGCATGTCCTAGATGAACGCTTAAATGCCCTAGGAATAAAGACAAAGCTTTTAAAATTTATTTTTGTTCCTGAAAGGCAAAATTTACACCTATAACATCTAGAGTAAAATCAGTGTATCTAGTGACCATTTACAGTTAACACGAAAAGTAGCCCCTGTAGACAGGTGACCACAGGTTCCATAACCTGTTCTGGTTTAGGACCAGCAAAATATTATTGGTCTATAGATAGTTAACTTCATCTGGGCTACCTTGAAAAAAAGATACATTTCTAGCATAATTTATTAACTTCCGTCTACCAATAATATTTCTTGAGCTCTGTCGAAAGGTAAGCGGACCTCTGGGTCTGGGAGGACAGTGTAGAAATACATTGAATGTTGCTTCCCTGGATCATAGACAAATCAGATTATCCTCACAACATGAGATGCAATACCTAGAAAAACACCTTGACCTTAAAAAAGGATTAATTTCTAGCATTTATTAACTTACAATATTATATACCGTCTACCAATAATATGTTTTGAGCTCTGTCGAAAGGTAAGCGGACCTCTGGGTCTGGGAGGACAGTATATACAAATACATTAAATGTATGCTTCCTTTGATCATAGACAAATCAGATTATCCTCACAACATGAGATGCAATACTTAGAAAAACACCTTTACCTTAAAAAAGGATTAATTTCTAGCACTGATTTACTTATAATTATAAACTGTCTACCAATATTATTTGTTGAGCTCAGTCGAAAGGTAAGCGGACCTCTGGGAGGACAGTATATAGAAATACACTGAATGTCTACTTCCCTGGATAGGCAAATCAGATTATCCTCACAACAACATGAGATGCAATACCTGGAAAACACCTTATGTCTCTGATCATGTTGCACGCATACGTCCTACATTGTAATGTTTAAACATACTGTATGAAATTGCCGCAGAGGAAGACACATGTTTGTGAGTATAAAAATAGAATCAGAATGCAATAATGGTATGTGCAAGGTATTGGAAAAATGCCAACATATATTTTTAAAGCAAAATACACATTTGGGCCCTGTTGAAGAAAGCTCTGCAATCATTTCTTAAGTTTGGATTATTTGCAAGTCAGATCATGTGACTAAATGGGGCAAATCTGATTGGTACAAACATGCATATTTTCTGACTTGCAACTGAATTGCAACTTTACAATTGAATTGCACCTCTTTCTGCAACAGGGCCCTGTACACTCATTGTTCTACATTCTATGCATATATATATAATCGAATTAAAAGAGCAAGTGACAATGTCTGTTAAAAGCATTGAATGTGCACAGTCAAACCTGTGTATAGTGACCACTTTTTAAGAAAAACAAGAAAGGTGGACACTACGGGCAGGTTGGCTGCTACAGACACGTGTCTACTAAGACAGGTTTGCCTGTACACTACATTGCAGCTGTGAGCTGATACAACATTTATGTGAATTGGTGCCTGGAGGGTGATAACACAGATGAATAAAGCATGAGCTCTTGTGCAAACGTTCACTCCATGTGTAATCTCAAGGGAAATGAATTCTTATCTACCCTCTTCCTCATGGCAAGGTGAAACACATACTCTTAAATCCTAAATAATTGGGTTGCATTTAACACAGAGTTAAAGGGATAGTTGAGTTTTGGTAAAGAGAGTACAGTTTTGGTCAAACTGAATTTTAGGAAGAAAAACCTGCACCATTACACAGATGAATCAAACATGAGCTCCTGTGCAAACGTTCACTCCATGGGTAATCGCAAGGGATATGAGTTCTCATCTACTCTCTTCCTAATGGCAAGGTGAAACACATACTCTTAAATCCTAAATAATTGGGTTGCATTTAACACAGAGTTAAAGGGATAGTTGACAGGTTGAGTTTTGGTAAAGATGTAACAGTTTTGGTCAAACTAAATTTTAGGAAGCAAAACCTGCACCATTACACAGATGAATCAAACATGAGCTCTTGTGCAAACGTTCACTACATGGGTAATCTCAAGAGAAATGAATTATTATCTACCCTTTTCCCAATGGCAAGGTGAAACACATACTCTTAAATTCTAAACAATTGGGTTGCATTTAACACAGAGTTAAAACATGAACTCTTGTGCACTCCCACGTTCACTCCATGTGTAATCTCAAGGGATATGGATCGTTTCTCCTTTTCCTTCATATGCACGAGTCTAAGGCATTTGCAAGGTCTAACACTCTTGAATTCTGAACAGTGGGTTGAATTTAACCCTACAGGTGTATACAAGTTTACTCCTAGTATTCTAAAGATATAGACTTAAATTATATTGTCATCTTTCTTTACATTCAAGAGATTTAATAGACATTGGTTAGCATGTTCAGCAGTGGGTTGAATATAATCCTAGCTATTGTGCTAAAGTTGACTCCATGGGTAATCTAAAGAGATAGGAATTCTATCCTCCTTTTTTTTCCTTCATAATATGCAAGAGCCAAAAACATTTGCAAGGTCATACAGTGTATATTTGCCCCAGGATTGAATTATCAACAATGAGCTATTACCAGGGTAGGAAATATACAGGGGCCGAGGGCGATTTTGCCCCTTAATTTTCAAAATAGCCCCCTGAAATCAGTAAGTAGCCCCTAAAATTACCATCTGTATTAAATGTGAAATATTTTGTGATATCCATCAGATTGAAAAGAAGCCCCCTAAAAATTAGTTCCTGCTGTGGCTGTTACGCAGTTAAGTTGACTCTATGTGTAATCTCAAGGGATATGAATTCTATCCTCTTTTTCCTTCATATGCAGCAGTAACAAAAAATTGGCAAGGTCATATATTATTTTGCCAAAGGCTATGATTTTCACCAGTGGGTTGAAAATAACCCTAGGGTTAAAACATGGGCTCTTGTGCAAAAGTTGACTCCATGTGTAATCTGAAGGATATGAATCTTCCTCATATATATGCACAAGTCAAGACATTGGCAAGGTCGTGCATATTTGCCACAGGCTTGAGAACTCAAGTGTGTTAAATTTAACCTGTACACTTCGAGATTCTGAAATCCTCAAAGACTTTGTACACAGCCTACGCGGTTCCTGTAAGCATCGGTTAACTGTGTTAAAGGTAGTTTGAATTCAAATTTAACCCTTAGACGGATTTGATGTAGAACAATCCTGTAATACAAGACTACACAACCATCCCTTCAGACTGTTCTTCTTCGCTCAGTTTATTTCAAAATTTCACATCTTTTTGACCATCTGATAACATGCTTTTTGAGCAGTCTTGATTTGCAAACAAGTCAGGACCAAAAATAGCACAATATCACCAGAAATATCTGTTTGAGCATGAATGCATCGTAAAAGACAGAAACTATTTCCAATTCATTAATATCCGCTCACTGTTGTCTCCGACAAACGAGCGAATGAGCTACACGCCAGAATCGTAATGTCTGATTTACCGATTATTCCGCATCACAAAATCACTAAGGCTATTTGGAATTGCTTCATGTAGTTCATGCCATACGCTATCTCCTGCACTTTGAAGCCCTCCCCCAGATACGTGGGAAAGCAGGATAGAGGCAGAGAGAGAAGAGAAAATAGTAGATTGCCAAGTTTTCTCAAAGGTCAAATGCTGTGATGATCAGTGATGGTATTTTCAGTTGTAATTTCTTGTTGTAACATACATGTACAAGTATACCCACCAAAAGGACCAATATTTGGTACATTTATAAACAAGAGTATCGCGTCACAAATAAATAAATAAACCACACTCAAAATAAGTCTCTGTAGTTATCTATTTATTCAACTGTATTGCTTTAAAATTATACACAGTATAATATATATACTTTTCTCTCAAATTCAGTTTACTTCTCAGATCCCATCATTTTGTCCTATTTTTTATCGGACATACATTGGCCACCTTTAAAAATGGGATAGAAAGAGATGGGAAGACAGACAGAGAGATACCATAATATATGCCATCTTTTTCTTTCTTCTCACATGGATTCTTCCTTTCCAAATAGACCAGCGAAAGATGGCGAGGGAGAGGGCGGAAGTGATTAAAGGCATATATGCGTGGGTTATAATGGGTAGTCAGCAAATTCCAACTCGCACTCCACCGTAATCTCCCGAGGTAAACTCACAATATGTGTTGGATCGATCGAAGAGCGGTGCTTCGAAATATCTGAACACAGGCCTTCTTATGAAATTGCATGCAGCACACAGCTGGTATCTGTATACCGAGCAAGTTTCTCGAGCTGTCACCTAAGGCAATACATATCGCTGATAAGATCAAACAGCGGCACTTTGAAGTCGGTGTGGTTTTAACATGTTACGTAATATTTTCGCTCGTAAACATCTCTGATGGATCTCCATTCGACTAGTACAAATATTCCGAACGCGACTATTTTTGATGCATTTTCAACTCGGGTGTTCGGAAGTGGGACAGTTTGTGATCGCTACTTATAACTGAGCCAATGGGGATTACGTACCGTGCGTAAAAGTGCGCAATATGGATCCACGCGTCTAATACATGTATACCGGTCTGAATTCCCTTTAAATACCACCTTTTTTGTATTCCCCTAAAGATAGTTCTTCCTTTTCAAATATGCAGTGAAAGATTGAAAAGGGGAGAAAAAGAGAGAGTGTGAATAGGAGATAAAGCAAATCTCACATCTATGTTTACAAATTTTCTACCAAGGATTCTTCCTTTTCAAAAATGACTTGGAAGGTTGAAAGAGGGGGAGGGAGGAGATATGAGATCGATAATGTCAGATCTACAAACTGTATTTAATTCTTCTATGAACGATTCTTCCTTTCCAAATAGACCAGCGAGGGTCTGAAAGATGGAAAGAGAGAGAGTGGAAGACAAAATGTCATCTTCTCTATCCTTCCACCTGAGGTTCTTTATTCTCCACCTGTCTCCGTCAAATCCTATTTTGCCCTTCCATCGGAGACCTGGCAAGTTGATCGATTCCCATGCAAATGGGGTGTCTGAAATAATCACATGCCCTATCAGAATGCAAGAGAACTCTCTCCAAGTCAGGCATATCAGGGCAAAACATTTTTTTGAAGAATTTGAAAAATGCTTGCCCATACAAGTTCAAATTCTAATGCAAACACAAAAGAAACTAACCAGAAATATATTAAATGAATGAAAATGAGCAACACAAAAAAAAAAAAAAAGACTCTCTGGAATCAAACCCGAGACCTCTGAATTGCTAGATTGCTAGTTAGATTCAAAAGTACTTTTAATCATTTTACAGATTTTGGATAATCACATGACCAAGATAAATTAAAGGAAAGTGGCATAGGATGCACCCTGGTGAAAGGATATGATCCCTTTATTAATGAAAATGTTATTTTGAAAATGTTTAAACAATAGCAGCAACAATTTTGTGCATACAGTACCACCTAGGCTTGTAAATTGCACTGACGAACACCTTTTGACATTATCACTCAAGTATTCCCTTCTTCGCTACATCTCATTGTCTCGCACTGCAAGAAAAAAACGTGAAAAGAGGCCACATGACCAAGATAAATCAAAGGAAAGCGACGCAGGATGCACCCCGGCGAAAGCTACATGAGATCCATTTTGGTTGACAGCCCAGGAACACTCTGTCTAATGACCCTCACTGGGCGGCCGACTTAAGTGAACTAATGTAGATGAATCGGCGCTCAGTTTCGCATAAATGTCAAGAATCTCTCTGATTGCATTATGGCAAGGTTCTCGTCTTTACAAGATTGCTTTATGGCACAATACACAATGGCAACCACCATCAAGTAGTATTGGCATCACTGAAGTAAATGCAATTGACATAAAAAAATATGTTTATTTTAGTCATTAACACTAAGAAACTATACTCAAAGTAAATTAATGTGCTCATGAATACACATTTAGGTTCACATAAATGTCAAGAATCTCTCCGATTGCATTATGGCAAGGTTCTCGTCTTTACAAGATTGCTTCATGGCACGATCCACAGAGGAACAGCTAGCACCAAGCGGTGTCATGACATGTGAAGTGAAATAATTATAACCAAAAATGTGTTAATGATTTTAATTTCTACTCTGATTCAAAGTGAAATAATGCTTGTGGATAAATGTCAAGAATCTCTCTGGTTTTATTATGGCAATGTTCTCTTTTTTTTAAAAGATTGCTTTATGGCATGATATATATGCAATGGGAACCAGCATCAATTAGTATTTGCATCACTGCAGAAGATGCAATTGACATAGAAGAAATGCGTTGATTATTTCAGTCATTATCTTACCAGGGATGTAAGTGGAGCTAAAAAAAAATAATCCAGAAACTGGGGGTCCAGGGGGCGGTAGCCCCCTGGCGGGGTTGCAGGGGCAACGCCCCTGCAGGAAAATTTTGCAAATTTGCCTTTGAACTTTGCAGTTTTTAGTAGCATGATGGATAGGTTTTGATTGTAATTTGTAATTACGGACACGTTTGTCGCTAAAAAAAAAAAAAACAAACAAACAAAAAAAACAGAATTTTAGAAAAAATCCGGATTTCCGTCCAAATCCGGAAAACTTACATCCCTGATCATCCCTGATCTTACACTTAAAGAAAATGCACTCAAGAGTAAATTTATGTGCTCATGAATACACATTTTGTAGGTTCACATTAATGTCAAAAATCAAATTTATTGCATTATGGCAAGATTTGATTGCAGCAACACTTTGAATACCAACAATGGTACCACTCTATGGCACCTGTGTTTATTGTGTGGTGCAAATGTGACCTTGGCACTCAAGGTCAGCTTTAATGCCAAGAATATTTTTGATTGCATTATGTTTTTTTAAAGGCAAAATAAGGGAGCGTAAATGGTGTATACATATTACAATTGAAAGAGTTCATGTTTGTCTTGGAAAGTCTGTTTTATTTTAGTAATTAAATTTACACAACATGAATACTTGAAAACAGAGTTTAAAGTGAATTAAGGCTCATGAAGAAGCGTTCAAGTAGCATAAATTATGTAAACATTTTTTAAAAATTGCATTATGGCGCGGCACAGAGAGAGCATAGCCAGACAGTGTATAGTTGTTTTACATTATTGAATAAGCCTGATGCATTTAACCAAGTTACACACATTATGTTGATCATTATGTTTGTTTTTCCAAAGAAAACATGTGATGCTATTAGATTAGTAAGTACATGTAGCTAACTGGGTACTGGGTACATTATCCTGTTAAACCCACTACTTACTTTGAAAGCCATTTTAAAATTCAAGCATTTGATCAGTTTATAGAACATGGAATGATGGTCAATAGCTACAGTAATTGTGTAATGGTAACATAACCCATCAAGGACGAGAGCTATTTTAAGGCAAAATTGATCATTATTTTCCTCTACAAATTGGCAACTCCTAGTTTATTTCTACCTTTTAATAACAAAAAAATAGGAGGAAAATATTTAGTAATTACAATTTAAGACAAATATGAAGTGACTTTGCCGCAAATTTGCTAATTTGAATGCCAAAATCTGTTTTTAAAATATCAGTGTGTTGCCAATTTAAGGAATTTTCTAAATTATAGCAATCTACGCAATAATACAAATTATTAAAAAATAACTAAAGCAGGTAGAGTAACAAAATAGGGCTCTAAAAAATAGAGAAATGTATGCTCTTTCTCATTGTACACTTCATATAAATTTTATCTTCTTGATGCAGTGTAGGACTACCAACCCACAAATATGTGGGACACTGTCCTTGAAGGTGACTGACTTGCATTGATCACTAATTTTGCAAAGGTCATCTTTTGTACAATAATTTGAAGCGCACACATACAGCTAACAAAACTACTCATCAATTTGATATTTTGTCATCTAGGCATTTTGTGCCTGAACAATATGGGCTGTACATTGTACTTACTTGCATGTATGTCTCTAGATGGCCTGCTAGTGTCATGAATGAATGTAATTAGAAACTCAAATAAAATTGCACTTCCTACCCTGGATGTTTGCCATTCAAATATTTGAATGCTATTCATCAGCAAATTGTAAGATGAATGGGCTTCTATGGTAGATGAATTGCATGCATTAATATGCTAGCAAACGATACACATTACACACTATACAATGTACATATTACACATCATAGTGATGATATACCGCAATGAAATTTGACCTAATTGTGAATGAAGATTGAGATCTATACTATGATTGTAAATCACTAGTTTGAGGCTGTACTTTCCACATGGGGAAAAATTAAATAGCACTTTTGAGGGGCTCATTACAATCTTGTCACAATTAAACAAGCAATCTGGAATTATGTTGAAAATTTTGCATTACAACTGTTTTATTTCAAGGTGTTTTTTTTTTGGGGGGGGGGGGGTGGGTGGATTGCTGAGCCGAGTTCCTGTGTAGGCCCTCACATTCCAAATATATCCAAATTACTTCAATTATCCAAATATAGCAAAAATTCCTTGGATGTCTTATATTTAAAGCCAATTGATGGTCATAACTAGACCTTTTGATATAAATTGCAAACACTTGTAGTGTTAAGGTCAGCTCCCATCTCCAATGGGAGAGATGGGAGCTGAGTTGACCTTAACACTACAAGTGTTTTAATTTCATTGGTAATATAAGTTTTATTATGCAGTTTATTAAATGTAGTCAAAAAAAGATGTAATATTAATAAGATTTAAAAATATATATAAAATGTACTATATGTACATACTTTGTGCATACAATAAGAGAGCTAATTTTATTTCTTCGCTGAGAGCCATGAGAAACGATTTTGTCAAAAAAAGGATGTGTCATCCAAGTCTGCGAATGTGATCTAGATCTAAGGCCACCATATGCACATCAGAGTGAAGTCAACATCGGCAGAAGAAAAATGGACACATAAAATTGTTTTCCTGGTAGCTTGAATTGATGATATCCTTTTTGAAAGCCCATTCCGGGGATAAAAATAACAGCACCAACATAAATAACTGTTTTTGTGTGTCATCCATTCCTACAATACTATAAAAGGATGGCATAATGGATATCCACAACAGATTCAAGTCAACCAAGTCAAACTCAAAATGGCCTCCATAAAATTGCTTCCGGAATGGAAAAGAAATCTCCAACTAACTCCTGTGTCAATTGAAATGGACTTAAGATATTTACAGTAAGGAGAGAAAGCCATTATGAAACATTCCTCAAATTGTTTTCATCCATTTTGAATGCAATATTAATAAAAATACAAATTCCCTCGGATGACAGTTCCCCCGATAACTGTAATGCGTACAAAATTACAGTTTGAGTATATGAGTAATAAAACCGTATACCCCTGTATATTTGTAAGACATCAAATGAGTTAAATATTTTATTATCCGTTTCCAAAAATATACATTGAACATACACCTGACAAATCTATTTCAATAAACAGCACACATATTTTTAAGTTAAGACAATTATATTAAGTGTCTTTTACCACATAAATAATATGCAAACAGAACATTAAACATTGTAGAGTTATGATAACTGTTCATGAAATTTCTATCAAGGGGATTTGTTTCCAATTGAAATTAATTGAACACATTTCCTCATGAAATTATAAAAAAAACATGAATGAGCAAGCTAAAAATAAATTTAGTATTGACTCATTTCCTTTCCAAGAAATGCAGTTGGGGAGAGGGAGTGTGCACTTCCAATAAATCCTGATTATTTGAGCAACTAGATGACCAACGACCCAGTTTATTTCATATATGATGTATTCCAATATTGGTCTTACTCCCGCTGTAGTCCTATTTTGTTGGTGTAATAAAGGGGGAGAGGATCCAATACCTGTAGGGTAATGTGCACCCTTAAACCCTTTTTCTATAAAATATATGGATATTTTAAAAGTAATTACATCAACATTCATTTAGATTTAGTTGAATATATATTTCTTTAAATTACAACCAAAATAATCAAGCACAATTTCTATTTTCTAGCACCCAACCAACGTTCAAAGCAGGGCCGAAAATGTAATTCTATTCCTCCCTAAGTAAAATTAAAGCCGTTAAAAGTTTGGTAGTCCCCCCCCCCCCCCCCAAAACAAAAACATTAATTACAAAGTGTCATCTTTGCATACATTTCATTCACACAAGACATTGGTGATTTTTTGGGGGCTAGGGGGCCACATGAATAGTGCTAATTATAAGCCTACAAAGTATAATGATTCAAGAAGCAACTAGGGGTGGTCACTAAACACTAAACTTGATTTTACTATCTTCTTAATCACTAAAAATTGATGCTAAAATCGATTTGAGTGCTTAGTGAAACACCCCCCCCCAGTTCTGCTTTGTGTGATCATAAATTATCACACACCTGAATCCAGATCTGTGACACAGCAGGCCATCCATTGGCCGAGTAAACATGAAATGTGAACAGCTCTATGCCCCATCAAATACTAGCCAGTGCATCTCATTCACAGAAGGTGCGATGGACATTCATTGACAAAATTACTATCATTTCAACTTTGAGTGAAGTACAACTACAACTACAAGGGCATGTGAATGGGCTATACATAGGGGAAATACTATTTTCAGGGGCTGCTGTTCAAGCATCCTGCCATTGATCAACAGTATGTAACTCTCGCGCATAAAATTTAGTTGATCATTTCTTATTCATAAAATGTATAACAGAATCTAGAACTAGAAGATTTCTTTGAACTGTTTAAATGGGATACACAAATATCTAATTAACATTTTTTTTTATCTGGCAAAAGTTCTCAGCCCTCCCCCAGTCTTCTCCCTGTTATCCTGGTTCTACTCATGGATTTGTAAATTCTGTTATTTTTCTTGTGTAAACTCTCTATTCTAATACTGCGGAAAGGGGGCGGGGCAGGGAGAATGCCCCAATCGCCCCAATCTCCCTTGCCTCCGCCATCGACAGGAACAAGGGTTATGCAATAACCCAATCATCTTTAATTGTTGGTAATTATCTTCCCTGGTTTAATAAGTATCTTGTTTTCTCTATATGTTTAAGGAAACCAACACCCGAAAGTGATAAGCTAATGAATCGATAATAGATAAGTAGTCCATTAACAAAACAAAAAAAGAAAGGTTTCCAGAAAAATATCAATTGAAAACTCAGCACTCGGGCATCATACTACATTATGTGTTCATGGGGCTGCTGAAGACTCCATGTAGTTCTTTTGTCTAGAACATACGCGTTCTATCGTCTCAAAAACTTTCGCGCATATAGAACCGATACACTCACAAATGTTTGGCGCTTACAAATCTTAGGCTATGAGTTCCATACGTTTTTCTTAGGCTCTATTTACAAGTTCCATAAGTTTGGGTGAAATTCTTTATGAATTACACAACCTTTAGCAAGGCATTTGGACATCTATCTAATATCAATCATGGTACTAAAACAAATAAGCCTAGACAGGTGTTGTTTTTTGCATGGTGTATGGTCCCCTTTAATTACCAGTATCATTTGATATTCATTTTACACATTCCCTCTTTCGTCAAAACCTTTATCAATATCCCGTTGGAATCCCATTTTCTTTGCCTTCTTTTATTAATCACAAAACCTTTATCAGTTAGAATAGAGCCTACCTCTTTTGCAATATCCTCCTTGGTTCGTTGGGCTGGTTTACAGATGAGGGCGATTCCGTCCCGTACGATGGTGAGTCGCTCTAGGAACGGGCACATCGGCGTATTCTCGTCGGCTTCCAGTTCAAACATGTTCACCCTTAGCTTGCGCATCGTCACGATGTACTTCTCGTGCTGCCGTCGAGCCTTGTCGAGATCGAAGTTGCTGCCGCCCGAGTTGATGATGCCATCGCTCTCCACTTTCTTCTTCATGCTGTCCGGGATGCGGCTCACGATGCCGACCTGGAGGTCGAACGGCGCGTTGGTGAACGTCGCCTTCGAGTTGGCCATTTTCATAGATTGATCCTACGGCTACAACTACAAGGTTCTCTTCCCTGCAATGTTTGCTAATTAATTTAATGGTCCTTCCTAAACACTATTTCCACAAAGTGAAACCCAATGCTGGCTTTTAAATGGTCTTCATCCTTTGCTGGGATGGTTTCCAACTTGATACAATTGTTCTTCCAA
The DNA here is from genome assembly GCA_037951105.1 of Echinarachnius parma. Lineage (NCBI taxonomy): Eukaryota > Metazoa > Echinodermata > Echinoidea > Clypeasteroida > Echinarachniidae > Echinarachnius > Echinarachnius parma. The sequence goes on along the minus strand of JBAMJV010003367.1, from coordinate 3,755 downwards.
ATCACTAGGGATTTAACGAAACCAGAATTAAGTTTAGTTTCAATAAATCCTCATACGAACATTATATAGTTCCATCAATTTCCAATACTAGAAGTGTAGACCTGTAAAATGTTTCCTCTTCCAATAAAAATGTTATTTCAAAACCACAGATGCTCCGAAAAGTACAAGCACTTGGAATCAACACTTGGAACATTCAACAAGCTCAATATTGATTACAAATACTTTCCAAACCTGGAATATCAAAAGTTTATCGTGCAAAAGAGTCCACCAGAGAGTTATGTCCAATGTAAAACCCAAAATACAACCGCAACAGAAGATAAACAAATGTAACTGCTATAGTTTACCATCAACAATGTGTCCACAAGACTTGGAGATGATGCCCGATGATATATGACAGCGGCGAAGAATACAAAATACGCTCACCTTCAACACAATTAAATAGTGCGCCAAAAGATGCGGCGTGTTTCAGCAATGGTAGTACGGTGGTGGTAGTTGGCAGGTGGTGGCGTGCCGGTGGGGAGTTCGCGTTGCAAAGTACGCGGTGTTTTACTATCTAACTGAGATATCGGTTTCATTTACGCGATATCCACGGACGGACATGCAAGCTGATGGCGCCAAAAAAGTCTACTGTGTTCCACTTTACTGGTATATCCCGTTACTCGTTTGGAGCGTAGACGCATCAATTCTAATCTACATACTCGCTGGTTTATATACTTTATACACCTCCGTGCCAGCTCTCGCGGAACATGCGTATCCTTTTATTTTTGTTACGTACGGTAATGCTGGATGCAATAAATCACGAGATAGATTATAAGCTATTTTCCGTAACTCGTTAGGCCCGAGGCTGAGGGATAGAAAATTCGCTCTAGAGACAAGCTGTTTTTTTCTCCAAAATACAGACGAGGTGGGTTGATTCTAGAAGAATAATAATCTACTACTCCCGCAACCGCGGCCCTGCACTACGTATTTTCCAACTGTACCGGGAAAGGGGAAAATGAGATGTTACAGGTCTATTTATATCCAGCGTACCCCCGTGTTTATCTCATACGAGCGGGATCTCCGCTCCGCCAGCGCTGTACCAAGTTTCATTAGCGCCGATGCTTCAGATATGGGCCCCGATGCACAGAATTTACGATTCATTAAGTTAGACGTACGTCCGTAAATACTTGAAGTTGATTGGCCTAAATGGAACGTAAAATGGTTCCGTTCAAGAGTGCCTTATTTGTGCAACGTGAACAGATGTACACATGCATGCTGTGTATGTATTGGTTTGGTGGTGAATCATCGCACGACAGTGGTTTTGCCAAGCACATGTCACCGAAACAAATTAGGTTCCGTGCAGAGTGTGTGTTTGTGTGTGTCCGTGTCTGTCTGTGTGGATAATATTATGTTTATTTCATGGTATGTGAATAGATACTTGATTTGTATTTGTATTTGTATTTGTATTTTTTTTCAATTTAAGAATCATTTCTACTTTATATTTTATTATACTATAATTGTTGTATTTGAACTTTATCGTTTTTTGGTGTTTTTTTAATTTTTTTATAACAGACACTGAGACGGCGACATCGTAGCGCATCAAGGTTCTACGCTTTTCTGGGCACCTTAACTCCATTTAATTCCACCTTAACTCCATTTAATTCCACCATCTAATTTAGGCCTACAACGAAATATATATAATGACCAATATTCTGCGAGTTTTATGAAGGGGTCAATGACACAACACAAATAAAGCCTTGCAGGCAGTCTGCGGTTCCTGTTATCAACGGGAACATAATTTATTAATAATACATAATTTATTTTTTTTCAATCTTTTTTTTTCCCCTTCTTTTTTTTTACTGATATTCCCTCTGTTTAAAAACAAATTGACGCAAGCGGGAAAATACAATATGAAAATAATATTTTTGTTATTAATTAAACACTGACTAAAGAAAAAAATAAGAGATCGTTATGAGACAGTCTACAGACAAAATACTTTTAATCATGTTTATATTCTGTTTGATAAATATCCGAAAATAATGTTATGCTTTTAACTGACAGGAGTTATTTTAGTATTACCAATTTTGGTACTCGGACACGAGTGTGACAGTTTTGCAATAAGGGCGCAATGCCGACGGAGTCAATTAAAAACAGTATCCGTGGTTAGCGTGAAATATTATTTAAATTGAATATAATTAAATTATGTTTGTATAACTTCATAACGCACATTATAAGACTTGTGCGCTGTTTCTTGAGAACAAAACAAAACACCTTTCATCTCCGAATTGTCTTTGTTCTTTGAAATAATTGTTGGCCTTTGCTAATTTTGTTAAGAAAATGCAAATAAAGGTATTCAATCGGCAGGTATGTCAATCGGACATGCATATCGTCGAAATATACCCAGTTTATTTCGGAAATATTTGTGTGGGTGGAGTCTTCATAATTTAGACTTTCGATGTTATATTTTTTGTATCGCGGATAAATCATAAAAACATGGACATCGAACATAGACAGGTAGGCTAGATGGTTTATGCACAGCGCCATCACACTGTTTTGACAGTACAGCATCAATTATTTGTCCTACTGTTCTTTTCGGCATAATTATACGGAATATTGTTTTATTTGCAAAACATATCTTACCTAGATATGAAAATCTACGAAAGAGGCTCACCTGAGTGATAGAAAGATTTCACTATTAACACAGCCCCTTTTACCCAATATTATTCGAATGTTATTGTCTTTTGTTGTCTTTTATTTCGTCGGGTAAATAAATGACTGCTCAATATCAATGAATTAATGTCATATCACATTTAGTAGTATAAGTCATCAAGGTTGCGATGAATAATAAGTTAACATATTAACAATATTGTAATATTATAAACATTTCATCATAACTAGTGAGCAATTATTGTAAGCTTGTTATTTTGAAATCACGATTTTTGGCCACGCCCCAGCTTTACGAGTCTCACATCGCAGACGTGGTAGACGACCGAAGGGAATACCCCTTCATAATCTGGAAATTTTCCGGGCATGCTGAATTATTATTTTATTCATATAATTATTATAATTACAAATAAGAATTCATCAAATCGCACGAAGAACGTCCGATATTGATTCGAGAGGGGTTAACCAACCTCCATGTGCGACACACAAGCAAATATTATTTCCTAGTTTTCTGTTCATCTTTGACAAAACGATCAATGGAACACGGTCGTAACTTAGAAGCAGATTGGACACGAGAGGGCGATATTGAACAAAGTTACATTGGACAGATGGATTTCGGAAGGTTTTTGGAGTATATGAATATCCGTTGTGTATTTCGTTTTAAATACTAGCAAATTACCCGTCACCAGATCTTTGAGTAAGATAATGTTGTATGTTGTATATTTGTATTTCGTTATTTTTTGTATCTATCCTGTAAAAACATTTGGTCAATTAATGGAATCTCTGTTTGAATGGTTATGATATGATTTAATAAGTGTATAATTAAAAATACAATCTCATATTCACAGGCATATGCGTACACTGGGGGGGGGGGGGGGGGGGGGGTTCAAATTTCACTTTGATGAAAAAGGGCTGTTTTGGGGTTTCCCCCCCCCCCCCTCAAAAACATATTCACGGACACCATGAACCCCCCTCACAAATCTTCACCGACACCCCCCGCCCCCTTTTGAAAGAATCTTCACCAGTACCCCCTCTCGAGAAAATCTTCATCGACACCCCCCTCGCGTCGAAAAATATTCACCGACAACCCCCCCCCCTCGAAAAATCGAAAA
>JBAMJV010003366.1:0-32378 GCA_037951105.1 Echinarachnius parma | reverse complement strand
AGGCAGTAAGTACCATTCAACATTCTACGTATAACAATATCTAGTCAGATGACAGTAAGTAAGTCAACAATTCTTAAAGTTACTTAATATTAGGTATAATACACCTGACTACTCTACATTACAAACCAGTATTTTTATCTACAATTTCTCATGCAATTACTTAGTATAATAGTGAATGACCAGGGACTCAAACCCACATCTTTCTGGTACTTCAACCTCTCAACCACCACAATGTCAGAAATTCAATGTTCTATACATGACAAAGTTTCAAATGCTTACACATTTGAAAATGTTGGTAAATATAATATTTATATATACATATACATTGTTTATTAAGCTACGCCTACTATTCTTCCTTTTCAATCATTTATGATTATTATTTGCAATTATTTAAAATATAGGAAGAAAACAAAGCTGTATGTATTAATTCACTTTTCGCTTGTATATATATACATGTGTATATACACCAAATTGGATTAATAGAACCTGGAATTATGAACTTCTTGTTTTGAATAAACGCAGTTAGGCGTAGCCATTCTCTTCATAAAATAACACGTTAACAAATAGTATTTATAGATGAGGCCCTAAACAATTTGTAGGGGGCTTGACTAATTTAATAAATAGACACTAGCTAATTTAATAACGTCATCGTTCTGTTTAAAAGCGACCAATATACATGTTTCTATTTTGTTTTGTGATGTTGATGCTATACATTGTGTCTTTCACAACAGGCGTTTCATATGGGACTCTGTAATTATGACACTCGCTGAATGAATACACTAATAACCAATGACTAATCAACATGGCTTGTCGTAACGATTCCGGGTCAATAAGAACATCTAAGGAACTTAACTTATAATGAACATGTATATACCTATACAAGCAGAGAATGGCATGATCGTATTTCGTGAAGAATTTAACATGAAGGTACAACTGTTCTATTGATATAAAGGTGCACATGTGCACCTAAACAGGTGCTGCCAGTGTGGCCACAAAAGGTGCAAAAGTAACCCTTTTCTTCTTAGTGTGTAAAAGAAAATAAGCGACAAATTAAAGGGATAGTTGAGTTTTGATAGAGAGGGCGCTAGACTACTTATTTCTTTTGTGAGGTAATGAAAAACTGAGTGTAAAATTTGAAAGAGCATAATATTTAAATAATAAAATCATCTTTGTTTGATCAAAATCGGTTCAGAGACGGCTGAAATATCCATAAATATAACAATTTGTAATAAAGCTGGGGCCCCAGGTTTATTAGAGAATTTTCAAAAAAATGCTTCCTCTTTTCAAAAAGTTACAAAATAGGTATTTAAATAGTTGTTGTTTATTTCTCTATCTAATCACTATTTCAACAAAATATCACATGCACAATATTTTATTCAAAATGGTTGAAACCGATTAGTGTTTAGAGAGCGCCCTCTTACGTTTTCACGGCTCTTTTTGAATGATAACATGATCTTTACTACGTCATTTGTAATTTTGTGTTCCTTTCTAGCTTTCTAGCTTTTCTAACTATTAGTTTGTAATGTAATGATGCAGGTTTTGGTTACTAAAATTCAGTTTCACCTAAACTGTACTCTCCTTACCAGAACTCAACTATCCCTTTAAAGTATAAAAATACAAATTATTATACGAAATCTTATAATGTTCAAATCTTGATAGTTTTCTTGAAAGTAATTTTGTCAATTTGAGTTCATTTTCATTAGAATTAGATTCAAATTCGTCTTATGTATTACGCAGTAATGTTCTGTTTTGTATTGGCTTTATTTAATTGTTGAATTGTAACATTAATCTTTTAGGGAGTATACACGCGTAAATACGCGCACACAAACTCACAAAGATGGAATGTTACATTCAACGAGGCGAAGCCGAGTTGTAATTTCCTGGATCAGCCTTTGCCCCCTTTTTATAAATAGGTGTCACTTTAGCTACCTTAAGACAATCAGGAAAAGTACCCTTTTCTAATGACAAATTAAAAATGTAAGTCAATGGTACAACAATAAAATTAGCTGCATCCTTTATCAGCCTTACTGGTAAATTATCGTATCCATGGGATTTCTTACTATCTAGGGCACACAAATAATCAAAAACTTCCTTTTCTGTCACAGGTTTCCAAAACAAGGATTTTTCATTTTTTCTCCCCAAATACTCCTTATAACTATAACGTACATTTGGAATCTTCCGTGCTAAGTTTGAGCCAATTGTTACGAAGTAATTATTAAGCTCCTCAGCTATATCACCCTCAGAAGACACAACTCTGGCTGCTCCATCGATACGATCAGACGGGAGAACCAACTGTTGGTTAGTTACTCATCTATATCTAATTTTTTAGAATTCCCTCTTCCACTAATCAACTCATTAATTGTTTTCCAAGTTTTGCCTGTATCATTTCTATTATCGTCAAATAATTTACTATAATACATTCGTTTAGCATTCTTCAATACAGTTGTCAATGCATTTCTATATTTCTTATACTCGTGTGCATATTCTACATTAAAATTGGATGCTTTAAATATATTATACAAACTATGTTTCTTTTTAATAGACTTAATTAAGAATTGATTTAGATATCCATGGCTTTTTCGGAGTATGTCTTCTCTTCGAACTATTGTGCACAATATTCGGAGCATGTTTATCACACATCATTACAAACAAATCATAAAATACAGAGTAAGCCATATTAACATCATTATATCTACATACACAATCCCAATTTGTGCTTGCTAAATTCTCATGAAACACTTCGACATTACAATGTTTATATGAGCGAGCAACTTTTCTCAAAGGTACAACCTTATTCACAATAGGAGGATGAGAAAACAACACAAATATAGGAAAATGGTCAGATACATCAGTTTCTATAACACCTGAGTGAATAACAGAATATCTTACATTAGTATAAACATGATCGATAACAGATGAAGTGTGATCTGTCACTCTTGTCGGCATTGTAATAATCTGTTGGATTCCTGTACTTTCCACTGTGCTTAAATAATCATCTATTCGTGTATTAAAATTTCCTTGTGATAAATCTATATTAAAATCGCCTAACAAAATTATATTTGACCTTCCAACAATTGACGCAATTGAAGTTATGATTTGCGCTCTGTTAGTTTCTCGGGACAAAATTTTTGTACAAATGTATAAACTTGAATGAAAAAAAAAAGTGTTAAAATGGATCGGAAAATCATATTATGCATTCAGCATCATTATAATGAGTATTGCTATTTTTAACTACCATGCAGTAGCATTATTACGAGCCATATGTAACTACCATAGCAACGCATTCATCAGCATTACTATGAGTATTGCCAACATGACCATTTGAAGCGGGTGAGATCGCATTTATCTGAGAAGAGTCAGTCGCTTTGCTGCTAGATGACTGGTATCTCCGGTACACAGTGTAAAAGATGGCCTCAAGCAAGAGCACCTGATGACATAAGAAAATAACCAAGCACATGCATATATGAGGATTATAAAGATATTATAATGCAAAATAAACATTCACATTAACTTAACATTGTAACTGGACCATCCCAACCTCTCCTAGCTTATAGCCCACATAATTAGGTGATAGGCATTATTCCCTAACCCTAGTGTGCTCATAACAATCATTAAAACATAATGCAAAGGAATGCAACACCATCCATGTACCTGTTTATAATAGTTATGCTCGGAATTGCAAACAAAATTGATCAAAACCGTTAAATATAAGAAGGAAAGGATTGGAGAGTCCTGAGAAGGATTGTTGGTATTCCTTCGTGGACATGTAGCCCCATAAAGAAAGACAACACAGGTATGACTGTCGCATATTTTATTATAGCAAAAAATAACAATACATTTATGTCATTGTATGTTTACAAAACATGTAAATAGACCTTAAAAAGTGTGCAACTTACTACACATGCTGTCGCGACTACGATTACAGCAATGCTCGAATGGGATTTTTCTGAAAATGAACGGCGAGAGACAAACATGTAGAGGGCCCCGTCGCAAAAAGAAATACACTCGATTGTGAGTTACAATTAATTGTGAGTCAGGTCATGCGATCTAAATGCAAAGATCTGATTGGTTGAAACGCGCACATTTTCTGACTTACAATTATTTGTAACTTACAATTGAATGTATATCTTTCGGCAACGGGACCCTGAATTAATAACAGTTATTTAAATATACTGCGGGGATATTATATGCATGTGAAGAATTAAGATTGTCTGTGAAGTAATTATGATAAATTATCAGCGTCCCTTTTAATCATTGTCCATCATCAAAACCATCTGTAACGGAACATATTTCGTGTTTGTTTCTAGGATGGAGAATTTTAATGATACAGGGATGGCTTAAATCACATTATATTAAAGGGGTAGTTTAGTTTTGGTAGAGAGGGCACTGCACATCACGATTTTGTTGTGAGGTAATGAAAAACTGAGTGTCGAATTTGAGAGAACATGCAATTTTAATGGCATAATAAACTTTATTTGGTCAAAATCGACCCAGAAACGGTTGAAATATCAATAAATCTATCTGATCTCATAATTATTTGGGGCCCAAATAATTAGGTGATTTTTTCACAAATTTAAAAAATGCTTGCACTTTTTCAAAAATTTTCAAAAGCGTTTTTTAAATAGTTATTGATGATCTCTCTATTTAATCAGTATATCAATAGTACATCACATGCATAATTTTGTATGAAAATGGTTGAAACCAATGCCTTTTTAGAAAGCACCCTCTTGTGTTTCAATTGCTCTTTTTGAATGATAACGGGCTTTTTACTTAGTCGTTTGTAATTTTGTGTACATTTCGAGCATGGTGGAGTTATAAGTAATAGTTTATAATGTTACTGTCCAGGTTTTGGTTACTAAAGTTCAGCCTTACCAAAACTGTACCACCCCTTTAAAATGATGAGTATTTATACAAATGCAATAAATTATGACGATAAGTTGTGTCCAGCTCTGATTGTAATCCTGTGCAAATATACGTGACTATAATTTAAAGGGAGTTTTGGTATAGAGGGCGCTACACAAAATAATTTCTTTGTGAGATAATGAAAATTGAGTGTCAAATTTGAAAGTGCATACAATTGTAATGACAGAATAAACTTTATTTGATCAAAATCGGTTCAGAAATGGCTGAAATATACATATACATAACCATTTGTAATAATTGTGGGGCCCGACAAGACAGTATTCCATAATTTTGAACCAGCCGTTACAAAAATTTAAAAAATGCTTCCCCTTTTCAAAAATGTACAGAAGAGGTTTTTAAATATGTTGGTGATTATCTCTCTATCTAAACACTATTTCAACAAAACACCTCATGCACAATATTTTATTTTAAATGGTTCAAACCAATGAGTTTTTAGAGAGCGCCCTCTTGAGTTTGAACGGCTCTTTTTTTAATGATAACAGACTTTTTACTTAGTAATTTGTAATTGTTCATTCCTTACGAGCATGGTGGAGTTATAACTATTAGTTTGTAATGTTGCAGGTTTTGGTTACTAAAAATTAGTTTGATCTAAACTGTACTCTCTTTACCAAAACTCAACTATCTCTGATTTGATTTGCGAAAAATTATTGGGTGTAATACAATACCTGCTGAAGAAAGAGTTGGTGATGCAGCCGTTGACGTGGCGCTGGTCCAGGAAGTGGGATTGGTGGACAAGTCGTTTCCTACAGTGGGTGCGTACACGAAGTCCTTGCAAGAGTCCTGATCGATCACGGAGTTATTGCTAGTTGAACAGCATGCAGCCGGTAGCGCAGGGTCCATCCAGAAGACAGCGGATATCTGATCACCGACGGTCGTAGAAGGCTGAAGATGTGGTAATTGTTTAGCATTCTGACGACAGATGATATCCCACAGGTTGTCCGAGCTGCCAGCGGTGGCATTACATTGGACAGTAAGCCAGTCGTTTTCTTGAACGTTGGATCTCTGAACTCTACACCTAGCTTTTCCAGATGGAAATGATACGATAATATCAGTGGGATACGTCTTGGATCGAACATCGCTACCATCCCGTTCTAATACAGTTACTTCATATAAACCATCATCTCCCTTTTCTAGGTTGGCAATACTAAAGCCAATGATTCGATGTGTCTGTTCATTGTTTACTTTAATATCAATGCGACCGTCTTGACCTGGTTTGAGACCATTTGGGTCGATCTTGTTGTGGTAGAAGAAAGGTAGGGGCATGCCCACTATAACAGCTGTGCATTCATCATACTCAACATCCTGCAAGGAACGTTCGTAGATGAATGTCCGAGTGACGTTTGACCCTATGGGAAATGTAATTGATCCAACTCCAGCGATAAGACACAATGTCATGATGAGGAAGCGGAGAAGAGATGTCGGTAAACGGAAGGTAAATCCAAAGTGCCTGTTCCATATTATCATGTATAACAATGGATGTGAGATGAAAGGGTCAAAATAAAAGTATATTAGTGGACATATGATTTTACACTTGTTGATAGTATAAAATGTACTCAAGTTTCAAGAATGCAAGAATTTCTCAATAACTTTCAACAATGGACTAGTGTAAATAATATGAAACTTAATGCAGCCAAATAGACCGGCAGCTCAGAGGTCTTTCGTGCATCGAAAAGCGTACTGATTGTTGAACATATGAATATTTAGAGGAGAATGTAACAAAACCAAACTTATGAGTCTCCTGGGCTGTACCCGGTGGTAAAGGGGTCCTTTGCGCCTCCAAAGTTTGGCCCCTGGGGTTTGTGCGATGCTTCTATTTTGTGGCGAAGTACCGTGTCTTACATTGGTACCTGCGGGGTAAGCGAGACAATTACAGAAGGATCAGTGGTCCGTATCAGGCCTTTTTCGGAAAATTTTACCTTGGCCGTTTTAAAAGACGAAATACACGTCGATGAATTGGGGATTATACCCAAAACCTCTTGCAACTTAACAAATATGTCTTACAGATTACAGAATACATATTGGATACAAATATCATCCGTTAAATTACCCTGCAGATGCCTCTGAATATTGAAAATCGACTCGCAAAAGTTATGTTTTAAAAAGCGGAGCTTCCACATTTCCCTATACGTCATGTACGTAGAGTGAAAAAAAATTGTTCTCATGAAAGAGAACAAAATATATCCCATGACAACCATCTGCCACTCTAAACATTGTCACCACATTTGTCACCCCGCTCCCCCCCCCCCCCCCCCCCTCCGTCGCTATGCCATGCGCTCATATTATTGGTTCCTCTACATTCGGCTATTTACTTTAGTTTTAATCCCTGTATTTATACACGGGTGTTGTTTTAATGTGTGAAATTCATTTGTAAGTGGAAGCCATGTCTGATCTTCTTTTGGTGATGGGATGCATTCAAAGGTATTTATATGGCCTTTGGCATATTCAAACGTGATATCAATATGTATTCAGTAATCTGTAAGACATATTTGTTAAGTTGCAAAAGGTTTTGGATATAATCCCCAATGCATCGACGTGTATTTCGTCTTTTAAAACAGGCAAAGTAAAATGTTACGAAATTTGCAGATCCGCATCAGCGATCCTTTTGTAATAGGTGTCCCCGCTATTTCGCTTTCCCCGTAGCGAGCGATGTTGAACACAGTAAATTTGCAAACATATAGAAGCCTCGGACAATCCCCAGGGGTCAAACTTTGGAGGCGCAAAGGACTTCTTTCCCACCAGGTACAGCCCGGGAGACTCATATTGTTGGTTTTGTTACATTCTCCTCTAAAGATTCATGTGTTCAACAATCAGTACGCTTTTCGATGCACAAAAGACCTCTGAGCTGCCGGTCTAAAATGTCATGCGATGGTTATTACTTTTATGAAACGACCACCAGTTTTTGAAAATTTACTCATTGGGAATGTTGAATTATAGATACAGTGGAATTTGCTAAAATTCTTGGGGTCATTGTACAAAGTAATCTCAAATGGGACTTGCATATTAAAGATAAAATCTTAAGGTGTAATAGGAAATTGTATATGCTTCGTAGATTGAAATCATTTGATTCGCCAATTAATATCTTCGCCTATTAATATCTTTATATAATCATTTTATGATCAAGGAAATATATACAAAAGTGAACATGCTTACACTGCAATAGGAACTCTGTACGGATACACTGACTTTCAATAATCGTTATTTTGTATAGAAATAATAATAGTGAGGGGGAAATGAGAGATATTTAATTATTGTATTATGCAAAAAATAAAAATAAATAAGCAAGCTAAAATGAATGCGCATTGGCAATACTTGCTTTGACATTTTAAGTATATTTTGTATTGCCTGTATTGTTTAGCCTTTCCCTCTCGCTCTTGCATATGATATGAACTATACGTTTTAAAATCAAACGTATACACCGTGAATGCATTTTAAATTCATTATGTACTCACGCATATATTTAAGTACATGTATATTTTGTTTTTCTTGATGCAAAAATGTCAAGATAACTTTGTATTTTGTTCATATGTTTTACTTTCTTCTCTGTATTTATAATTGTTTGTTGACACTTTCACAATATTTTTTTGAACGATGGATGTGTTATAATTATGTGACCACTATGCAAACTCGAAGTACTAGTGGAAATTGAAAATATTGTACAGCAGCTAGTACTAAACAGTGGCACATTTATTTTGTTTTATTTCATGGATTTGTACCAGCCATGGTGTTACGCATGTATTTTCCCCTTGTTATTGACATTGATACTAATTTTGCTACCCCTTATGCTTTAATGCTGTTGTATAAAGAACAAAAAATACTAGTTGCAATTTCTTTCAGTATTAAATTTACTTTAATTGATGGTCCATGGTATTATGATAACCTTGAATACTATCCATTAATATAAATTCTTCCATTCGTATGTAGTGTAAATTCATATGCAATGCTAATTAACGGCATTCTCTTCGGGGGCGTGCCCGCGGCTTGGTATGCATGGCTGGAGCTCATGCCCTATGCGATTTGTATAGCGTATCGGTTCCTTTTGTCATGCATGCCGGTCGCGTGCGCGTCTTCGGCACGAGGCGCAAGCGTTCTAGGTCCTCCGATGCGAAAGGCGAACGGCGCCTGCGATACACATGAATATGCGCGGTAACTATTACCGCGTATTACAGTCTCGTATTAGGAGGACCTAGAACGCTAGCGCTTCTCTCTAAAGTTAATTTGACGCTTAAGTTTTAACGGTTCTTTTTTAATGATAACAGGGGTTTTACTTTGTCGTTTGTAATTGTGTATACTTTTCGAGCATGGTGAAGTTATAACTATTAGTTTGTACCGTAATTGTGCAGGTTTTGGTTACTAAAGTTAAATATGACCAATACTCAACGTTACCTTTAATAAAGCTACCCGAATAACTAGTGTAACTGAAACTTTAATAGACAATATATTTTCGAATATTTGTAATGAAGATACTCAGAATGGAATTTTGTATTTTGATATTTCTGATCACCTCCCCATATTTGTTATTTCCCCTACAATTAAATTATTTAAACATGAGCCCATGAAGTATATATACGTTCGAAAAGAAACGGATGCTAATATTCAGAGCTTTCGGGCTGACTTAGCATCATAATCTTGGGTTGATGTATTTAATTTAGTAGATGCTAACAATGCATACGATATATTTTTGAATAAACTAATGTATTATTATAATAAAAATATTCCTTTGGTTCGAATTAAGTTATATAAAAACAAAGCTAAGAAACCATGGATAACTAGGGGCATTTTACGATCGATTGCGACTCGCAATCGATTATATAAGAAAGCATTAAGAAGTAAAGATAATAATGATTTAGATAAATATAACAAATATAGAAATAAGTTGACATCAATTATTCGGCTATCCCGCAAATTATATTATTCAAATAAAATTTTGAGTACTCAAAATAATAATTCACTTTGGAATGTTATAAAAGATCTTACTGGTAAGAAAAAACATATATACAAACATTAATGTCAATGGACAAGATATTAATAATTTGAAAGAATGTGCAAATTTGTTTAATGATTATTTTGTTAATATAGGTCCCACATTAGCCTCTAAGATAGATGCTGGTAATAATAATTTTTCTCAATACCTTTTTGAACCCTCTGAAAATTCATTATTCTTCACTCCCACAACAACTTATGAAGTAGTCTGTATAGTTCAATCATTGAAATCAAGTAAGTCATCAGGACAGGATGGGTTAAGTATGAATCTCATTAAGCAAATAATACACTTTATTGTTTCTCCATTGCTTTATATATTTAATATTTCTCTCTCTACTGGTTCCTGTCCTAACTTATTAAAAGTTGCTAAAGTTATACCGATTTATAAAAAAAGATGACCCATCTAAACATCAAAACTATCGCCCAATATCATTATTATCAAGTATTTCAAAGGTTTTTAGAGAAATTGGTATATAATAGATTGATTTCTTTTTTGAATGAGCACGATATTTTGATTCCTAATCAGTTTGGTTTTAGGAAAAATCATTCAACTGATTTTGCTTTAATTCAACTTTGTGATAAGATAATTGAATCTCTCGCTAAAAAGGAATATGTTATAGGTATTTTTATGGATCTAAGTAAGGCCTTTGATACCATCGATCATACAATTTTACTTCATAAACTAGAACACTATGGTATCAGAGGCCTTGCTCTATCCTGGTTTGAGGACTATCTTAAAAATAAAACACAGTACGTTTATTATTATTCCAATAGTTCCTCAAAATTGAACCTCACATGTGGAGTTCCTCAAGGTTCCATCTTAGGCCCACTACTATTTTTGATATATGTTAATGATATAATAAGATCATCAAATATTCTAACTTACATTCTTTTTGCCGACGACACAAATATAATTTACTCACACAAAATATTGATACACTTGTTGATACTGTAAATCATGATTTGTGTAATATCTCATTATGGTTTAAATGTAATAAATTATCCTTAAATATAAGTACAACTAATTTTATTCGTTTTAGAACTATGAACTCCCAAGACCAACCACAGTGTAATTTATTTATAGATGATTTATCCCTGGTAGAAAAACAGTCAACTCAATTTTTAGGAGTTATTATTGACTCAAATTTGTCTTGGAATGAACATATTCATCATATAACTATTTTGATATCCCGGAATATTGGTATTTTGTATAAAATGAAATATTTGATAAATGATAGATCTTTATTTACTCTTTATACTACTTTAATTTTACCGTATATAACATATTGTAATATTATATGGGCAAACTGTAGTAAAATGAAAATAAACTCAATATTTCTTCTGCAGAAGAGAGCAATTCGTATTTGTACACACTCTAATTATCTTGCAAACTCTAACCCGTTATTTAGTCAATTAAACCCTTCCAGCATCTTTCTTAAATTTGTATTTATTAAATGTAAACGTACACTCTTATTTAACTCGACATGCTCATGATTACCATCTTAATAATCCCAAACTTAGTTTAGCCCTACGATCAATTAGACACCATGGACCAGATATTTGGGATAACTTACCTAACCATATTGAAATTAGGACCTCCCTTTATTCATTTAAAGCTAATATGAAAACATATTTGTTAACTCAGTATAGTTTGCTAGATCTTACATAGAAATGTTAAATAATTTGATTTGTTATATCTTGGAATTGTTCTATTTTTGTTTGTCAATAGGAAAGGGCCCTGCATACATTTTAATATTATTACACGTAATTGAAACCACCTCACACTTAATTTCACGGTATTAGTCTCTTATTGTTCTATGCACCAAGCTTAAGTTTTTGCACTATGCACAAATGCACTTCTCAATACGAAACATGTCACTAAATATATTTTGTTATTTTCACTCGAAATTAATTCAGCCATGCTCACTTTGAATCATTTCACCTATATTTTATTTAACTTTGAATATAACACACACATTTATAAATACAATTGATAAATGGATTTGTAATCGCGTCCCTTGCATAGGTTGTTCTTTATTTGCTAACTCGGCAGAGGCCACAGTCATCATCAAGCTTTTACGCTTACATGTGGTCTCCTGCTTTTTCCTTTGTAAGAAACTCACCAAGCATTACATAAGATATCCATTCTCCCCCTTATTTCTTATTTTATATTATGCAGATTATTTTCACGATGGATTGGCACCAATCAATATATTTGTTTTTGCTTGTATTTTAATTAGAAACATATTTTGTTAAACTTACATGTTACTCATTTTATATATTTGTATGATGTTTCTTTGTATTGATGTGAAAAAGTGGAAATAAAATAAACAAACAAACAAACAAACTTTGTGAACAGTTTGTAATATTTTTAGAAAAACACCCTTTTTTAATGAATGGTTACCAGTTAAAAGACAAAATAGATACAATTTGAGACATTTGAATAAATATGACACTTTTAAATGTAAAACTTTAAGATTTCAAAATAGTGCTTTTCCTTACCTTGTTCGTATTTTAAACAATATATACATGTAGTTCAATTTTGTATGATCATTTTCTTTTCTTATACATGTATAATTGTGTATGTTGCTGTTTGCATATTTCTTATTGCCTTTTAAACTTTATAACTTTTAATATGTATTATGCACTTTGTAAATGTAACAAATGTACAATTCAGCCTTTGGCTGCCAACCATTTGATTAATAAACTCTTTTCAATTCAATTCAATTCAATTATAGCATATTATGTTAGATTAACGTGAACCTCAGTGGAGCAGCCACGGTCAAGCCGACGGGAGAAGTGTGGGTATTCCATGATAATGATAACAATGATAATATTGGGGGGTTATTGTCCACGGGGTACGAGTCCTACAATCTATTCTTTTCACTAATATTTTTACCTTTGACATTTTTTCCACTGACATTTTTTCCGTCTGGTCTCTTTGAACATAAATTTTGAAGGAATTACAGGGATAATTATTTTGCTTATGGTTACCTTTCCAGGTTCACGATGTCATGTTCTGTCTTTGGAAACTTCTCCTCACATCCATGCCTTTCCTCCTGTGGGGTTTATCAGTAACATTCAATATTATATTATACGAATCATTCTGCAAATGATATATGTTTTAATTGTCGAGACTTCATATCGATCATTGCAAACCCAACCAATTATCGTATTGTACTTTCCGATTAAAGTATAGTTCAGTTATGGTTTAGAGGGCACTTCGAGAAAAACTTTTTTATTAGGTAATATAAAATTAAGTGTAAAACATTAAAGAGCACACAGTTTTACAGACAAAATCAACTTTGTTTGCTCAGGGACAGGTACGGAGTGGTACGTCTGACTACGCTTGAGTACAGTAGACTACGGTAGCCACTACGCTATACTACGCTAAAGAACGTCAAACTACGGTATATTTAATAGCAAGTCGTATCGCAAGCCGTTTTAACATTTATTCATATTTCCTGATATCAAGAATTGAATTCTTGATATCAAGAATGCATTTCTTGATATCAAGAATTCAATTCTTGATATCAAGAATTACCATTGATTAACAACAAAAAATCATTTCTTGATATTAAGAATTAA
The DNA here is from genome assembly GCA_037951105.1 of Echinarachnius parma. Lineage (NCBI taxonomy): Eukaryota > Metazoa > Echinodermata > Echinoidea > Clypeasteroida > Echinarachniidae > Echinarachnius > Echinarachnius parma. Next base: position 18,887 of record JBAMJV010003366.1, on the reverse strand, counting down.
TTTCTTGATATCAAGAAATGAATTCTTGATATCAAAAAATAATTTTCTTTTGTTATCCAAGCGTAATTCTTGATATCAAGAATTCAATTCTTGATAGCCTCCACTACGTTCAACTACGCCCACTAAGGTAAATGTGACCGGCCCTTGACAGTTCTATTCAGGCCTGTAGCCAGGGGGTACGTTGGGGGCGTACGCACATCCCCAAATTCAGAAAGGTCCACTTTTTATCAGTCTTGGCCATCTAAAACAGTGGTCTCGGAAAACAATCGGTCTTGGTGACCCCCCCCCCCCCCCCCCCCCCGCCCCCCAACTAAACCAGAGGTCTTGGTCTCGGCCTCCAAATTGTTTGGCGACGGACACCCACCCCGGTCCCGCTTTTGTAAATTACACACCCCCTTTGGAAAATCCTGGCTACGGGCCTGCTTCTGGGGACATAACGATTGAGTGTATAAGAGCTGTTTACACAAAGATGATTATTATGGAGATACCCGTAATAATTTACTTACAAAGTGCGCACTTTCCACTCCCTAGGGAGCATACATAATTGATCATGTAACTAACGGCAGCTACTGCGTAGGACCGCAACCATTTTGTTATGATGACATATTGGCAAAGTAGGAGATGTTCACAAGCGGTTATCGAAATGATAACGGGAAGTGCACCTTTTGCACTCCCTAGGGAGCATACCTAATTGACCATGTTACTTACCACAGCGACTGCGTTGGATTGTAACAGTTCTTGCGGTGACATGACGGTGAAGTAAGATATGTTGACGAGCAGATACAGGATGGTCACCGAGGGAATGCCAATGATGATAGCAAGGGGCAAATTCCTGTAATGAAACAAGGAACATTTATATAATATTGACTGGCCTTGAGGGGGATACGACATAATATTGCCTGAACTAGATTCACATTGCCCGAGTAATACCGCGTAATACTCTTATCATTGTTCGCTAACTTGGGAATAAACCGTCCTTTTAAATTATCCACGCGGCACACGTACTGTATGTATCAAAGTCAAAATCACAGACCTGCATCATCGCCAATAAAACAAAATTGTATAACACCATAAAGTATAGCTTTGTAACAAAAACTGGGACAATAAACAATATTTATCCTCAGCGAACATTACAAAATGTAAATCAGAAGGTGTTTTTCCTCATATCATTACCATTTCTTTTAAAGAATAAAAAAAAAAAAAATGCTCGAAGTGAAAGAGAATCCCGACAATTAGATGATACAGCCCCAAAAGGAAATGATTTTGCCCAATTATATATGAATTATATGAGATGATGAAAAGCATTTTGCCCGAATATGAATATTGCCGCTTTTTTAAAAACTATGGATAAGCTATCAGCCCCGGCCACATTTATACGTGATTTGCATCATATTTCTGTAAAATTATGATGATATTTCTAGAATCTGTTAATACACTAACTGTCAATGTCTTTTTGTATGAGAGCAATGACAAACATTTGTATTTATTTCCCTGTAAAACAAAAACAGCAATATCATCTTGAAATCTCGACATCTAGAAGAAATCGTCTCCACATATTCAGTGCAGACTCAACAACCGTTGAAACAGAGTCTCATGATCGAGTGCACGCGTGTCACCGATGACGCGTATACATTATAATTATAATCATTTAGATACGGGTATGTCATACTTCGTTATCCCACCCTTTGTATACACTTTTCCTTTTAGCGTTTCTATCCATGACATTTTGTGAAGAATAACGTCGATTCAAATAGAGGCATTACATAGATATCCGTCGAGCAAGTCTAATCCTCCGAGCAAATACTATGCCTTCCGTTGCTTGGGAAGGTATATACCTAAATGAATAGGGGAAACACCGTGAGTGGTTCAACAGTTAGTCCTGTCAGTGGCGCAGCTACTGGGGGCACACAGGGGGGGGGGGGGGGGTGGGGGGGGCTGCTACCGGGGGAAAAACACAACATATGCCACGGGAAAAACACAACATATACCACAGTATGAACACACTGTGAACACTGTGAAATTGATGTGATACACCGTGTGAGTAAACACACATTATGATCGCAGGCAATTTTACACTGGGGATAGTGCACTCACAGAGTGTGTTCATCAGTGTGATCACAGTGTGATGCAGTTTGCCCAGAACTGTTCTATCCCTTTAATTTCAACACATACACAGTAAAAAAAAAGATTAAACAACTTTTTAAACAACCAAAAACGCTGTTTAAGCCGGTCGCTCTAACAACATTGTTTAGAATTTTGAACAACCAACATCTTGGTTGTTCAAAATTGTAAACAACGTTGTTAGAGGGACCGGCTTAAACAGCGTTTTTGGTTGTTTAAAAAGTTGTTTAATTTTTATGTACTGTGTACATGTGGCACGTGTGGCATTTTGATAGATTTTTGGATTTTGTTTTTTGCAAACACCTGCTTAATTATTCAAAATCATAAACAGCTCATAAAAAAAACTTTATTTTGTACTATAATATTTTGTGTAAGAAACGTCCTCACTGACATGACTGACGTCATAGTCTAATAGTGAACTAGCGCCCAGGTTTTGGTTACTAAAATTCAGTTTGACTAAAACTGTACTCTCTCTACCAGAACTCAACTCTATCCCTGTTTCCCCGGATTGCGAAATACAATATGGGACCCATACTGTATTTCGCAATCCGGGGTACGCATACATACCATCAACATGGAAACATTGGTTGCCCAGGCTCGAAACACACGTCATTGAGTTCACCAGGTGCAGATTCAGTTCATTCAGAGAGCTACGCAGCTATCGTTGTTCACGTTGTTCACGACACCATCAAGGTCCAATCAGGGAATAAGGAGTGTCCGCTAAAATAAATGCGACGTCGTCGTCAGCAGTGCAGCGACATGAACCAATCGCTGCGTTTCAAAATGACGTCGTGGGGATCCCCCGGGGATCCCGGGTTAATCTGGTATTGCGCAATACTCTGCTCGGGCCATAGATTGTACTAGCACAATCCATACCCTGGATGGTATTGTATTCAAATTCAATAGAAATCTGTTTGCCAATGTTTTTCTTATGCTTCTATTTCAAAAAATATAAATTGGTATTACCCTTCCAATCAATCAACAGTTTTTTGTTTACATTTCTTCCAATCAATATAGAATTAAATTAACATATTTAAATGGCTATAATAATAATAATGATAATAATAATAATGATAATACTAATAATACTAGTTATACTACTACTAATAATAATAATAATAGTAATAATAGTCAATGTTTCAATGCGCAATAAAAGAAACATATTGAAGGCATATTGAGAAATAGAAAGAGCATTTTAATTTAAGCACAATTCAATAATTCAATTCCGGGATAAAACAACATTACAATTCATTAAAAACAAAACTGCAGATATTATAATCACATAAAATACATTGAATCACTAGTAATCACAGGAAATGGTGTAAATTATGTCAATGACAGGGCAAGGAAATGGAATACAAAGTACATGTATTACTGTGAACATGTTCACGAGACAAACATTATTTCATTAAAAATGAGATTTAAAATCAATATTGCAGTCAAATGCGTACTTCAAACATGAAACATATTAGGATGTATGTCCTAGCATAATTATGGGCATAAACCTACATATTTAATTTCAAAATTGACAAACGTCATACGCAAATTATCACATATGAAATTACGTTGACTTTTTCCCTTCTTTTTACTTGATGAGCGAGGTACGCGTTCCCAGCGTGTGCAGAGCTGCCGTCTCTGGTCGTACCTGAATGCATGGTCGCGAATAAAAGGCATTTCCATTTAATGAAATCTAATTCAATTAAATTGAATTCAATATAGTTTATTCCAAATGACATTTTCGCAGCCGAGGCTGAATTGCACAGTCATTCAAAAAGTAATATACATGATAATAGATCATAGTTATATCCAAATGGAAATAATATACCAATAAGTAAATAACTTTTATACATCAATATCAGGCAACATGTAGAACATCATTAAACTAATGCTAATTTATTTTATGAATTAATCATTTAAGATATAAACAAAATAAGGATCGATTGGTTTTTAAAATAAATGGGGTCTATTTCTGGACATCAAAATTAACTATTCTTTGATTTGGTAGCCATGAAGAATAAAGTTCGTGCTTTTCTATAAGCAGATCATAGCAAAATCAAGACAAAGTTTCTCCCTACATTCTTTTAATGTTGTAAAATTGCACATAATTTTTTTTATCTACTAACTTTTAATCTACTAACGATTATGATTCATAATTGAGTCCCATAATTATAAATGCACGTTTTTGTATTTTGTCAATATCATCAGTTTGTTTACTTGTGAGGTTAGAATGAAAACCTCTTTTGCATCTGATCGCGAACAGTTGTATGGTCGCGAACTCGAAAATGGAAACAGGGGAAATATATTTTGTTTATACACAGTGCATTTACATGACAATGTTCGCGAAATGAGAAAAAATAGGGTGGCCTACCCGGGCCTACCCTTTCGTGAAGGGTCTCAAATATATTTTGTTTGTGTATTTGGTTTAATTGGAGTCTTCGAATGTCGAATGGCGGTGTCTTTATATAGCCCGTTAACGTTAGAAAATGGTCGTTTTAGTTGATTTTTGGTTACCGTCGCCGTTACAAACGTTGTAGTAACGTTACATACGTGTTAGCTTTGGCGCATAGGTTAACGGTTAAAAGACAAACGTTGTGGTAACGTTATATCTCCGTTACCTTTGGTGCTAAATTTAACGGTTAAGACTGACAAACGTAGGAGTAACGTTATATATTGATTTGCGTTGGTGCTTGAATTAACGGTTAAATACCAACGTTGTAGTGACGTTATATATTGATTGGCCTTTGTGTTTAATTTAACGGTTAAAATATAAACATCGTAATAACGTTACATATTGATTAGCACCAGTATTTTAATTTAACGGTTAAAAGGCCAACGTTGCTGGCAAGTTATATTTTGGTTAGCTTGGTGCTTGAATTAACGATTAAAAGACAAACGTTGTAGTAATGTTATATATTGATTAGCTTTGGTGTTTAATTTAACGGTTAAAAGACCAACGTTGTAGTAATGTTCTATATATTGATTAGCTTTTGTGTTTGATTTAATGGTTAAAAGGCAAACATTGTAGTAAAGTTATATATTGATAAGTTCTGGTGTAATAGTTAAAGTCATACCTGTAAAGTGTCCAAATCCACTCAATATTCCTTTTGTTTCACTAGGTAAACAGTGTTCGTTTTCTTTCAAACTTTCACAAATCTTTCAATTGTATTTTACAATGATATTGATATAGGATTGAAGTCTCAAATGTCATTCTGGTGCCATATCTGAAACTTTACAGAGTATCACTTTAAACGGATAAAATACAAACGTTATTATAATGTTATGTATTGATTAGCTCTGGTGTTAAATGTAACGGTTAAGAGACCACGTTGTATATAACGTTCATATTGATTAGCTTAGGTGTGTAATGCAACGGTTAAAAGACCAACGTTGCTGTAAAGTTATATTTTGGTTAGCTTTGGTCAGTGCTGAATTAACGGTGTAAAAGACACACGTTGTGGTAACGTTATTTATTGATTAGCTTTGAAGTTTAATTGAACGTTTAAAGACCAACGTTGTAGTAACGTAGTATATTGAGTAGCTTTGGTTTGTAATCTAACGGTTAAAATGCCAACGTTGCTGTACAGTTATATTTTGGTTAGCTTTGGTGAATTAAAAGGGTACCACCACCCAAAACTAATATTTGTATAATAGAAAGGTAACATCTTTAGTATTCCATTCCATCAACAAGTTCACAAAAATATGTTTGCAGAAAAAAGAAAAAAATTGGAGAACCGCATCACCATTCTAAAGCATGCGTTTATGCGGTCTGAATTCTGTAGAATACCGCGGGTGCAGCAAGCGAATCGCTCGGAATTATATTGCCTACAACGTACACGTGAGTAGAATTGGGCACTCGCAAACAGGAACTAGTGGTTTCCGTAAGTGGTGGAAATTAATTGCTTTGTTATGAATTACTCAACCCTTTGCAAAATGTTAGGTATCTATTTGATATCACAAAACAGTACCAAAACATGTAGTAATCTGTTGTTATTTGCCCGGTGGTCCCCTTTAACGGTAAAAGGACAAACGTTGTTAATTATAGCTTCAGAACAGTAAAATTACGTTGCTATACGTTACATTTAAATGTTGGCATAACATTCTTATTTAGTTATCATGTTAACGTAAATGTAAACAAATTCAAACAGAGAAAAACTGACTAGAAATATTTAAATGATTGAAAATGAGCAAGAAAATAGGTTTCGCCGGAATCGAACCCGAGACCTCCGGATTGCTAGACCAGGTGCTCAACGTTACAATAACGTTAAATCAATGAGCAAACTAACCATATGTAACATTATCCAGTAAACGTTAATGTAACATACAGCTGACGAACGTTGAATAAACGTTGAGTAAACGTTTATGTAACGTTAAATAAAGTAGAAAACCAAACAAGACCTGTACAATTACGTTACTGTAACGTTGTATTTGTATTTGAATGTTGGCATAATGTTCATATTTGGTCATCATGTTAAAGTAAATGTAAACGTTACAATAACGTAGAATCAATGAGCAAACTAACCATAATGTAACGTTATCTAGTTAATGTTGCATAACGTTCATATTTAGTTATCATTTTTACGTAAATGTCAACGTTACAATAACGTAAAATCAATGAGCAAACTAACCATAATGTAACGTTATCCAGTAAACGTTAATGAAACCTACTGCTGACGAACGTTAAATAAACAATATTTAAACGTTTATGTAACGCGTTAAATAAAGTTAACAAAAACAATCAAAAAAGAACTGTACAATTACGTTACTGTAACGTTGTATTTAAATGTTGGCGTAGGATAAGGCAATAGGAATAGGACTAGGATTAGGAATAGGTACTAGGAATGTTATAAACGAAAGACTAGGTATAGGCACTTCTATAAGTATATATATATTTATCCGACAAATTTGCCATATGATTTTAAGGTTAATTTTTGTTCATATTTGGTTATCATGTTAACATAAATGTAAACGTTACAATAACGTAAAAACAATGAGCAAACTAACATAATGTAACGTTATCCAGTAAGCGTTGGCATAACGTTCATATTTAGTTATCAAGTTAACGTAAATGTTAACGTTACAATAACGTAGAAATCAATGAGCAAACTAACCGTAATGTAACGTTATCCAGTTAATGTTGGCATAACGTTCATATTTAGTTATCATGTAACGTACATGTCAAACGTTACAGTAACGTAAAACAATGAGCAAACTAACCATAATGTAACGTTATCCAGTAAACGTTAAATTAAGTTAAAAACAAACAAAAAAGAACTGTACAATTACGTTACTGTAACGCTGTATTTGAATGTTGGCATAACGTTCATATATAGTTATCATGATAACGTTAATGTTCACGTTATACAATAACGTAAAAGCAATGAGCAAACAAACCATAATGTAAATACCAGTAAATACAATATATTGTAAACGGTTTGGTAACGTTACATAAATGTATTTTTTTCTTTTTTTTTCGGTGGACATTCAAGTGGTTTAATGAAAAACCTAAAATTACTCAAAAATACCACAAGTGGATAAAGTGCCCTTTGGAATTGAGGGTAATTGCTCTTCATTTGTTTGAACTACGGTATGTTGTTTGTCCACGTTTGTTCACCCTTCTTGAAATAACTTCATTGCTGGAATGATGTAATATTTCAATTTTGGTCAACTATTAGGCACACATCATTGCAAAGGTATTGGACAAACTTCCATGGATTAGCGTTAGACAATAGCCTAGGTGAAACGTTACTCGACATTAAACATACAGTTACAGTCCGTTATTCCGAAGGTTCGTTATTCCGAAGGTTCAGCTATTCCGAAGGTTCGTTATTCCGAAGGTTCGTTATTCTGAAGGTTCGTTATTCCGAAGGTTCGTTATTCGAGGGTTCGTTATTCCGAAGGTTCGCTATTCCTAAAATGAAATCGGGTTCGTTATTCCGAAGGTTCATTAGTCCGAAAATAAAATAGGGTTCGTTAATCCGAAAATGAAATCGGGTTAGTTATAATACTAAAATGAAATCGGGTTTTGTTATAATATAGGTTTTTCCCATTCATTTTAACACTTTTGTCATTCAATTTCATTAATTCGTAGTTCAATTTCGTCCCGAGAAACCAACAGACCGTAAATCCCCACTTCAATTTCGTCAATGATCAATCTAATTCGTCATTTGTCAATCAATTTCAAACACTTCTCATTCAAAATCGTCAATTGGCATTGGAATTCGTCTCCGCCGCTGAGCGAGTGGTGAATGTTAAGACAAATTCGTCTTTGTTCAACCAATTTCGTGATTTTGTCATTCAAATTCGTCGCATGGTATAGCCTTATATGCCTGTCTGTGTCATGACTATGTAGATGGTTATAGGTGGTTAGATGGGTATGTATGTGTGTGTGTGTGTGTGTGTGTGTATTTGTGTGTGCCGTGCGTGTGTACATAACGTTTAATATTGTTTATATTATTTATATGTATGTCTTGAAAAATATTTTAATGCAATTTGTTATAAAACGTGCTTATGTGCGTGTAGGTGTGCATGTGTGCAAATGTATGTGTGTTTGTGAGTGTGTGCGTGTGTTTTGTGCGTGTGAGTTTGCTTTCGAGTGTATACATGTGTAAGTTACCCCCTAAATGATCAATGTTAAAAATTACAATTACATCAAGACAATATAAAACAGAATATTATAGTGTAAATACATAGGACGAATTTGAATAGAGTTTTAATGAAATTGATTGCCAATTGACGAAATTGCTTTCGCTTTTATGGTGTTCAGCAACTGTGACCGACGAATTTGATTTGCAATTGACGAAAATGTGTGACTAATGACTTAAATTGTGTGGTGTTTGTGTGAAATTGATCGACGAAAGACGAAATTGAAGTTAGGATTTCCGCTCTGGTGGTTCCTCGGACGAATTTGAATGACAAATTAATGAAATTGAATGACAAATGTGTTAAAATGAACTGGGAAAACCTATACTATAAATTGTTTTTGTTTTTGTTTATATAACTTGGAGCCTGCATTAAGCATGCCCCTCTCCCTTTCCCTACCTTGGCCAGACCAATCAAACATTTAAGTTTGTTTTATCTTTTTATTTGATTAAGCAAGCCCTCCCCCCCATCATCTATCCCACGTGGCTGGTGCTAATCTACAAGTGTAGTTGTATTTTCTCTTAATTGAATACCAGAGCCTGTATTGAGCAAACCCCCCCCCCCCCCCCCCCACCCCTTCCTTCTTTCCACTGGCTACGCCAATCTGAAATTATAATTATAACAAAGCCGAATTCATTTTCGGATTAACGAACCCGATTTCATTTTAGGAATAGCGAACCTTCGAATAACGAACCCTCGGATAACGGACCTTCGGAATAACGAACCTTCGGAATAACGACCCGATTTTATTTTAGGACTAATGAACCTTCGGAATAACGAACCCGATTTCATTTAGAAATAGTGAACCTTCGGGAATAACGAACCTTCGGAATAACGATCCTTCGGAATTACGAACCTTCGGATAATGCAACAAATGTTCGGATTAACGAACCTTCGAAATAACGAAGCGCACCCCAAACACATGTGTTGATCTCTAGCTTTGAAGTTGGAAAAATTAGATTATTTAATTTGTAGCATGGTTAAAAAACTCTTGCATAATAATATGATTACAAAATTATCTGTTAGAATTAGGATGTATGCTAAAGTTAGATCAACGTTGGATCAACGTTGGTTGTTATTCATGAATATTCATGAGGCAGTTATCATTGACTGCAAATTGAATATAAATTTCGAGTTAATTTGATTGTCTAAAATTCATCCAATGCTATTATTTACTCATTGTTTTAAATAAATGTAATTAACTTATCTAAAAAACATATTAAATGTTTGTTCTCATGATTTAGCAATGTAAATACTTTTAAATATTATAAAATATATTCGACTTTATCAAAATACTAACCATTACAAGATATTCTCACATAAGCTAGGTTATATATAGCTCAGCGGATGAGAATTAATATGTAGCGAGTGTAGGATAAGCGATAGGAATAGGAATAGGATTAGGAATGTTATAATGAAAAACTAGGTATAAGCACTTCTATAAGTATATATATATATTTATCCGACAAATTTGCCATATGATTTTAAGTTAATTTTTCGCTCATATTTGGTTATTCATGTTAACGTAAATGTTAACGTTACAATAACGTAAAAACAATGAGCAAACTATCCATAATGTAACGTTATCCAGTAAACGTTGGCATTACGTTCATATTTAGTTATCATGTTAACGTAAATGTTAACGTAAAAACTATGAGCAAACTAACCATAATGTAACGGTTAGCCAGTAAACGGTGGGAAGTTCTATACTTTAGTTATATTTCTGTTATCATGTTAACGTAAATGTTAACGTTACAATAACGTAAAATCAATGAGCAAAACTAACCATAATGTACGTTATCCAGTAAACGTTAATATAATATATTGTAAACCATATGGTAACGTTACATAAACGTTAAATTGTTATCTGGGATAGAGTCAGTTTCGCTCAGTCGGAGCTGATTCAACATGTCGAATCGGCCTTGAATTACATCCGACTGGCTCTTGACGGGCAAACCGGAGTCCTGAGGCAACGCATTCTGACGTTAATCCCAGTCGGATCGGGTCGAGTCGGCTCTGGACTGCGCCGGGCCTATATACGGTACATGTGTACTTGAAATGCAATGTAAGGACTGACCTAAATCCCTCAAAAAAGTTCGGAAACTCAATTTTGATCGAATATAACACTCTTATTGTCAAATTGTATTTTTATTTTATTTTAGTGTCATTGCAATGCATGATGATTTCCCTTTAAAATAGTACATTATTTGTCATTTATTTCAAATCAGGAATACGCAGTGCGTTTCAGAATGGAGAAGGTCAGAAGTCAAATGTCTCAAAATGGGGCCAAAAGTATTCAATTGGGAAATTTGACTCTTGTGTCGTATTTTTTAAGGTTCAAGTTAAGGTATCGAAGATTGTAGCGTGTTCAAAGGATTTAAACTTATCCAAATTTGATATCATTTTAAAGCCCATGTGTTTTCAATACAATACAATACAATGTCCGTAACAATTTTATTAACAGGTAAAGTATAGTACAGCTGAATATGGAGAGGGCCGAAAGTGAAATGTTGCAAAATGCATTTCATTTTGTGAAATTGAAGGCATTGCATGGAAAACGACTATTGGAGGAGATGTTTTGGGGGTTTTACATTGCATAATCATCAGTAAATTTAACATCATGTGAAAGCGTGTTTATTTTTCCTTAAATCATGTCTCACCTGTATAATTATGCTATTGGGGTGTGTGCAGTAAAACCGGATATGGGGGTCTATTAATGCTATGAATTTAAGACCGTGGCTTCTTGTTTAAAGATTCCGGTAAGATATTGTTGTATTAATCATAACTCTATCATCATTCCGTGTTACACTATCGGAAAGCTCGTTAATTTATCTTTAATATGATATCTCATATGCAATGAGTATGCGGAATGTGAAGTGTGCAGTACAGCAGGCGCGCCGGAAGCAGTTTTGGATTGGGGGGGGGGGGGGGGGCAAAACCCCAAGGGGGCTCACAATTTGTGTGTGTAGGGGCTCATGCACAACCACACTCTGGGTTGCCAACTTTCAGCCAGATGTGAGAGTGAGACATTGCGAGGGAGCAAAGCGACTGAGCGGTGGGAGGTGCATTTTTGGACTTGAAATTGTGCAATCTGGTGCATACCTAGATAGGGAATTCGGCTGTAATTGGGAAAGCGTCATATGATTTGATCGACCAGAAAGTTTTAATATATTTTTCACGTAGAAAACAAATAATTGACACACTAATAAATATGACCCCCAAAACACACACACAACAACATAAACCATAATTATGCAACATTTTGTATGATCCAACAACACACAGCCAATAATGAGTCCCCCGAGGGAGCGAAGCGTCTGAGGGCGCGGGCAGGGAGGGAGGGGAGGGTTTGGGAGGGGGTATCCCCCTTCCCACGGTAAGAAAGATTTTGCATTTATGGACTTGAAATTGTGCAATCTGGTGCATACCTAGTTAGGATATTCGGGCTTAAAGGGGTAGTTTAGTTTTGGTAGAGAGGGCACTGCACATCACGATTTTGTTGTGAGGTAATGAAAAACTGAGTGTCGAATTTGAGAGAACATGCAATTTCAATGGCAGAATAAACTTTATTTGGTCAAAATCGACCCAGAAACGGCTGAAATATCAATAAATATATCTGATCTTATAATTATTTGGGGCCCAAATAATTAGATGATTTTTTCAAAAAATTTTAAAAATGCTTGCACTTTTTCAAAATTGTTCAAAAGCTTTTTTTAAAATAGTTGTTGATGATCTCTCTATTTAATCATTATTTCAATAAAACATCACATACATCATTTTGTGTGAAAAAATGGTTGAAACCAATGCCTGTTAAGAAAGTGTCTTCTTGAGTTTTAATGGCTCTTTTTGAATGATAACGGGCTTTTTACTTAGTAGTTTGTAATTTTGTATACATTTCGAGCGTGGTGGAGTTATAACCATTAGTTTATAGTGTTACTGTCCAGGTTTGGTTACTAAAGTTCAGCCTTACCAAAACTAAACTACCCCTTTAAGATTAACTGTACCTGGGAAAGCGTGTTATGATTTGATATATTTTTCACGAAGAAAATAAATAATTGACGCACTAATAAATATGCACCCAAACTCACACATAAATATTGCATTTAGCGTCATACACAGTTCCAACATAAACCATATGGCGCATGTATGATCCAACAACATGGCCTACAGCCAATAATGAAACCCGAGGGAGCGAAGCGACCGAGGGCTTGGGCAGAGCCAGAGGGGGAGGGTTTGCGAGGGGGTATCCCCCTCCCACGGGGAAGATTTTACATTTGAAATGGTGCAATTTGGTGCACTTCATGCCATACCTGTGAAGGAAATTTAGAATCCGAGTTAAACAAAAAAAGAATAAAATGTCTATGCTCTCATCAGATGTTTACAACAAACTGAGATAATCTGTTTGCAGCGAAAATTGAAAATGGATGTATAAACTAGTTTTTGAACGTTAGCTCATACATTTGATTGTGTCTTTCCCACTCTTTTTTATTTTTGGGAGGAGGGGGGGGCTTTTTTGGGGGGCAAAATTGCATTTTGCCCCCCCCCCCCCCACTTTTTGGATTGGGGGGGGGGGGGGGGCGGCCGCCCCCCTGCCCCCCACTTCCGGCGCCTATGCAGTACAGGAAACTCACAAACTTTATGTATTGAAAATGCAGCATCAAATTTCTCTAAACCTACGCAAACTGGCCAGAACTGGCATATTAGCGCCCTCTTTGACCGTGTAGGTATGCCCTTATTACCACGTATCAATGGTAGAAGTTCGACATTGCAACGTGTCATTTTGAGTCCCATACATTTAGAGGTACTACACACACCTAAATCACATAACCACTATGAATGGGGCATTATTTTTATGAAAAATTAACACGCTTCAACATGATGTTGAAATTAAAGTACTAAAATATCCCCACAAAAAGTCATTTTTGGATGCAACGCCTTCAATTTCACACAAGTAAATGCATTTTGATTACATTTTGATGTCGATCTTCCCCCAATATTCACCTTTATTGTGCCTACCTGGCTTTCATAATCATTCCAAGTGAGGTGTCATTGGAAAGAAAATTAAACAGGCTTTTTTTCTGATACCGTATTCAACAGCATCTCTTCATTGTCAAGATATTCATCGTCGAAAGAATTTGAACTTGAGAAAGACCGTGATATGGGTGTCAGACCTTCCAACTGAAGTTTTTTGGCGCCATTTGTGACATTTCACTTATGACATTCCCTCATTCTCAAATATACTGCGCATACCTCGTGCTCGTGATGCTTACGAATTTGGTATCATTTTAAAGAGGTATACACACTCTTTCAAGTGTTACCAAATATAACCATTATGATTTCATAAGAACATAGATATAATCGATCAAACTTGAGTTTCCGAACTTTTTTTGAGGGGTTTATATAGCCGTGTACATAACAACTGTATAATGTTTTTCTTTACAAAACTATGTTGGACCATGATTCACATGTACACCTTCCCACGATTTTTAACAATTATTATTTACTAACGTAGCCTATATGGACTAGGCCTATAAGTAGGCCTACATGAAACTGACATGCATGTATTTTTACAAATTAAAGCAACCAAAAAACAAACGGGGAAAAAGTCTCATACGGGGTAAAAACGCTGAAAGAGCAATCCTTAGCATGTATTTAACAACTAGAAAATTGCACAAATTGAGGCCCTGAATATTCTTATTGAAAATTACAATTTCTAAACTGAACTTTTGGACTCCAAGCTTATGCTACACTTGGCAACATGTCTGAATGAACATTTTGCGCGGTTTATATCATTGATAATGATTCAAATAATAGTTATGATATTACCGAAAAATACGAATATAATTACGTTTTCTTTTTATCATCCGTGTAATTAGTGAAAGCAGAATTACCTTGCAAAATATTTGCAAAACAATTTGTCTTTGACGGAGATTCTACCAGGATAAGAAAAGGCCCCTATTATAAATGACTGTCTTAAATTGTAATTAATTTATTTCGCACTTGGGGAAGTAAATATAGTGTCCGCTGAATAAGATGAGACTTCATCTCAAGGGGCGGGCAGTGCATTCTTTCCCATCAGATTTTTGAAATATGCACTTTTGGCCATTTCCAGACCTTGAGCGCTTCTATCATTTGCTGTGTCTCACCATTAACTCTGATATACCTGTTTTTGGTCTCATATTAAAGAGTATTATTAAGGCTTTCAGAAATTATTTCATGCCACAGGACCTCAAATGTGAAAAAATAGCATAAATTGGCATTTTCCACAAAATTATGAATTTTTTAACCTGATTAAAAACAATATTAATCAACTTTAAAGGCATTACTGTCTATATTTTCTATCTTACATGTCTTGAGCATGTATCATATACGAATTGGCGGTAGAGCGGCATTGATATGATCTCAGGGTAAATTTCAATAGGAAAGGTCATAATAAGTGAACGTCCGTGAACATACATTAAAATCCATACGACCAGAATTCTACTTAGTTGTCAAAACAAAAACTATTGCCAAAACTAAGGGTTGAACCCACTGAACACATTTTACAAAAATTGTTGGCTAACTACTCCTGCTCGCGGAGTAACATTTTTTTGTATGAAATTATACTGGATTTCGTCACGGACGTTCTGTCGTCTTGTATCATCACTGCTCAGCGAAGTGCATCCTAGTCATCAATTGCTGGGGTCAGTCTGATGAACTCACAGTAGGGCCATAGTAGTTTGCCTATTTGAAAACTATCTATCAAATACAATGTTTGGTTTGGGCCGAAAACTGATCTTCGTGAACGTCCGTATTGAAAACGAACGTCCGGCAAGAGTAGACCCATTTACGAATCTGAGGCTGCTTATCTGCACGTAGACACCGGTACAGCAATTTTATTTGGCAAGCAGCTAACCAAGAAGCTATATCAGGCATTTTCGAAGCCTTTTGACAACTATTTATGATACGGACGTTCGCTCGGACGTTTGTTCACAGACGTTTGATCATGAAAATTGTTCTAATAATGTTACCATGTTAAACGCTCACATCAAGTTGATACCGTTTGATGTTGTTAGTACATTGTTATGTCTCTCATATCCCAGATAAATTTATTTCCTGCAAATCATTTAACTGTAACAAACGTATGAAATGTTGTGCTCACGGACGTTCGTTCGTCATTTATGGCGCAAAACAATCTTAGTAAAAGTTCAAGTACTGGCACAATTTTTTGACAGCAGGTGGCCTTGTGTGTGCCTTTCGACCCAGGTCACTGCCAACCACACATGAATATGTTGATTTTTAGTCACCATCACGGAGGTTCGTTTTACATTTGATCACCTTGCTTAGCTGTTTTGTAATACCCCTAGATATTATATTTACTTCTACCCGTGCAGCGTGGACATTATACTAAAGGAAGGCGAACCCCAAGATTATGATTGTGCATAGTCGCAGGCCTATAAGCGAAAGAAAGCTGTTCAAAACATAATGGTAAAAAGGGGGTATATGGCGCAATAACAACATTGCAACCGAAGGTCTGAGTGGAAAACTGTTGCCCCACCCTCTGCAAAACTTGAGACTGTCGGCTCCTCCTCTGCTGCCAGACTTTGAGACTGTTTTCTCATCTGCCTGCCGGATTTAAGTCCAACTAAATGGCTGTATGACGCCAGTTGTTTGAAAAGAAGAGGTACATCACAAAGATCGTCAGCTATACTTGCGAGAGGATAGCGACTTGCTTTACAATATTGACTGTATTACGAAAAAGCAACAAATACATGCCATACCCCTCTCCCCCCCCCCCCCTCAAAAAAGAAATCATTATAATCATAATAATGATAATAATGATAATACAATATAATCATAATTATATGCCTGATGTGCAAAGGCGCAATATCCAATCCGTAAGTATGCAGATCTAATAGAGACAAACGCATTTATTATTATGATGACGTATGAATCGGTTTTCAAAGCATCTCTGCTTCAATCTCTTGATTATGTGGTATCGTTTGAAATTATATCTAGCAACGAATAGATGTGTTGGGACTTCTTCCATTTAATAGAGATTGTAAGATTTATGCATTATTTTTGATGACTTCATCGTAACATTACTTATAATATTGGCTGTTTGTTCTTTTCTGATATATCAAAAAAAAATTTTTTTTAATAGGATCATTATAATATTGTACAGTCAACTAAATTTCAGCTCGCGCAATATTTATAATAAACCCATTCAAGGTCAACATTGTTATTAATTCTAATTGAAACAATGAAACCGATTGGAGGTTAACAATTAGGAAACGAGATGTGGGTCGGGAAACATCGGAATTAACTATCAACATGATTATTTGCAAGATTTAACTTTGACATATTAATGTTATAAAACAATTTATAATCTCTGCAAATTAGATTTAAACAGTTAGCCCTTGAAATGATTGCATTTATTATTATAATTATGCGATTGGTTTTACATTTTATCAAAATATTCTTTCTAAATATAATAATAAAATGCGATAACAAACACATAAAATATGTTTAGCGTAGCGTATGTATTTAGCGTAATGGTTTCTATATGTCTAATATTTCTTTATACAAAACATATAGCCTACATGTATGATCTAAAATGCAATATATATGTATTTATTTAAGAAATAAGTTATACGAGTATTTACTTTGCTCATGGCGTTTGTTACCCTCAGTTTGTTTTATGTTTTGTGAAAATACATATAAGCAATTCAGCCATATAGCTGGAATAGATAAATATATGTATTTTCAATAATAAACCATATACGAATTGAATCGAAATACATGTACAACATACACAAACCAAAAGAACAGATTATATATGGGTCTTCCTCAAAGTCAAACTAAATATATATGGCAAGGTTTGAAACGTGTGATAGGCATATATTAACATATTATGTTGGCACTTACATTTATTCTGTAATTAATTGACTCGAGATGATTAATGATGTTCATATTTTTGGTAAATAAATTATTTCTAAAATGTTTCAGAAACAAGACATGGTATAGTTATCATTATTTTGTTTTTATAGTAACTATATACAGTCAAACCTGTCTATAGCGACCACTCAAGGGACCGGCGAAAAGTGGCCGCTATGGACAGGTGGTCGTATTAGACAGGTAGGCCGCCATTTGAATTTCTGGTCGCATAATATCATGCCCATATGCACATGTGTAATTAAAATGCATCGTTACACGCTCGTGTAGTTTATTCCAAGTGTTTATTGCATGCTTAACCAAATCAAAAATTGAAATTATACATGAATTGCCATTACATTCAAATGATATTACATGTACGATTATCTATGTTTTATACGTGAAATTGAAATTGCAAAATGTGTCAAGTATTTACTCATCAATAGACTAGAGAGATTCACCTGTACTTTTAAATGCTCATACAAAGTTTTCTATAGAGTTCTGAAGTCAAGATGCATCGTTTGGTCACGGATTATATCATTGAACATTTGAACATAATTAGAAACATTGGGGAAACACCCCTCCTAGGCTATTAAAATACTTGTTAGATGTCAAATTCGGTTGTGATGTTGAGTGAAGTGTCTTTGTGTGACGCATTTCAGGAGTACTGCAGACAAGGGAACGAATAGTCTTGTTTATGAGTCTGAAGCACTTGGTGTCGATTAGGCCTTTTTAATGAATTGTGTTATGCATTGACATGCTCAGAATTGGAGCCTTGAGCGACCAAAGGCAAACTTCTTAGTGCCTTGGTCGCTCAAGCGCTATTTTTTGGTCGCTATACACAGGTTTAAAACGTGTGTCGGGACCCAAATGGGGTGGTCGCTGGTCGCGTTAGGCAGGTGGTCGCATTACGCAGGTCGCTTAACACATGATTTTTCACGAGGGGGGACAGAGAGAGCGTCGTTATGAGCAGGTGGTCGCTATAACAGGTGGTCGCATTAGCAGGTTTGACTGTACACAAATATCTCGAGAGAGCGATCCATTGTAGAAATTGTACTGGGTCAATATCAGAACTACAGTCAACCTCACACTAAGTTGAATATGATGAAAGGTATTTTGAATAAGCTTTTTTTTATTATTTAAATATCTAGGTGAGGATCATTGTAAGTAAAACTTTGCAATTGGTTTTCATCAGTACCATCAGATTCAACTTG
>JBAMJV010003365.1:0-18217 GCA_037951105.1 Echinarachnius parma | reverse complement strand
CGAAGAACAGCGTATGCGACAAAACTTTGTCATCCAATCACAAATTTTAAAAATAATATCCTCAAGAAAGTGATAAATTAAGCTCACCACCTGACCGTTAAACCTCCTATGTATAGCTTAGGCCTTTATATATTTTCCCGCCCATTTTCGTTACCTCTTGATTCTATTTTTAAAATTTGCTTTCAATTCCAACGTAGGCCTTTATATAGGACACGATCATTTGGACACCATTCTTCCCGCCCTTCACTGGTAAGGGGGTCAAGGCGGATCCAGGGGGTGGGCGGGGTGGGGGGGGGGGGGGGGGGGTTGGGGTAGGTGAGAGATCAGCAAATAAACGTAACAATTCTGCTGATGTTTAAAACATATTAAACAGGTGGTAAGCTGTTCTAACTGACATGTACCAGCTCCTGTCATTAGTTGTTGATGTTTTATTGGTTTGTATATTCATCCTCCTCACCATCATCACCATCATCATCATCACCACCACCAACACCATCATCACCACCACCACCTCCATCATCATCATCACCACCACCACCATCATCATCATAATCACCACCCCCATCATCATCATCATCATCATCATCACCACCACCACCATTATCATCATCATCACCATCATTACCACTACCACCATCATCATCACCACCAGCACCATCATCATCTTCATTGTTATCATCTTCATCCTCATCACCATCATTATCATCATCATCACCATTATCACCACCACCACCACCATCATCATCATGATCATCATGATCATCATCATTATTGCATCACGGTCACCCATCACCACCACCACCATCATCATCACCACCACCACCACCACCATCATCATCATCATCATCATCGTCATCATCATCATCATCATCGATCATCACCACCACCACCATCATCATCCCCATCATAGTCGTAGAAAATTTTCGAAGCCGAGACCTGTCCCATCCCAAATTTTCGAGGCCTAGACCAGGTCTCCAGTCCCAAATTGTCGAGGTCTAGACCAGGACCCATTGGGTGGGAATCCTGTAAGCAGGGGGGGGGGGGGGGGGGGGGGGGTTGTCGAAAAATTGTTTCGAAGCGTAGACTAAGAATTTTTAAGACCGAGACCAGGTCCAATCCCAAATTTTCGAGGCAAGACCAGGATTTTTACACAAATTCCGAGGCCGAGGTCAGGATCTTCGAACCAGAATTATGCTAAAAAGAGTCAAATTATGCCAGAATTCGTAAAATTATGCCAGGCATAATGCCAGATGCCAGAAAGCATAATTATGCCAGAACTGGCCACCTTGTGTCATTCATGCATTTAAAAACTCAATGACATGGGTCATGTTGTATTAAAACGTTACTCGGTAGTGTTTACAGTCATGACTGTCTAGACAAAGATTAGCTGCACGCATGCACTACCATCACCACTCCACCATCATCATCAATCATCATCATCACCACCACCACCACCACCACCACCACCACCATCATCATCATCATCATCATCGTCATCATCATCATCATCATCATCATCATCGATCATCACCACCACCACCATCATCATCCCCATCATAGTCGTAGACAATTTTCGAAGCCGAGACCTGGTCCCATCCCAAATTTTCGAGGCCTAGACCAGGTTTCCAGTCCCAAATTGTCGAGGTCTAGACCAGGACCCATTGGGTGGGAATCCTGTAAGCGGGGGGGGGGGGGGGGTTGTCGAAAAATTGTTTCGAAGCGTAGACTAAGAATTTTTAAGACCGAGACCAGGTCCAATCCCAAATTTTCGAGGCGAGACCAGGATTTTTACACAAATTCCGAGGCCGAGGTCAGGATCTTCGAACCAGAATTATGCTAAAAAGAGTCAAATTATGCCAGTATTCGTAAAATTATGCCAGGCATAATGCCAGATGCCAAATGCCAGAAAGCATAATTATGCCAGAACTGGCCACCTTGTGTCATTCATGCATTTAAAAACTCAATGACATGGGTCATGTTGTATTAAAACGTTACTCGGTAGTGTTTACAGTCATGACTGTCTAGACAAAGATTAGCTGCACGCATGCAGGTTCAGGGTTTGTCGAGAATTTTACTGGTATTTGAACACTACACAAAAAACACGATAATCATGATAATATGCAGGAATACTCATATAAACTCACCACGAAAGTGATTACGAAGCTCGAAGATGTCCAGCCTCTCTCCATCTCGCTCAGCTCGCGATCGATCCACCATATGCATACACCACGTACGCGACGTCGGCAGGCGGCGCGCGTAACATACGGCTCTGATATATAATATACCGTGCATCGATCATGCATGCGGCACCGCAACGTACTTACGTATACGTACGTAACAGAGCGCGCGCCCTGTTGGCATGGGACTCTGAATTACGAGTACATTTGGAATAAGCCCCCCCGTATGTGCCATTTGGTCGCGTTATCTGACCTGACGCGCCCTAACAATCCAACGCACACTTTCGGCAAAACCGGGGGGGCTTTGGACGAATGGTCGCGTTCAAGTCAACGCAACGCGACGCGACGCTACCCACCCTTTCGTCATAAGCCATTAATGAATACGTTATGATAATTGTTCAAATGGTTGGTGATAACAGTATATTTGTAATATTTGAGTGTGTGGGGCATTTTCAAATTTCCCAATACTGTATATTGATTTAACGCACGTGGTTAACATGCTGAAGGTGTTGTCGTAATATAGTTCGCCATGCGGACAAGTGGTCAACGTGCACACTTGAGAGCAAATCCAACGGAAGGTCATCACATAAGCACGGGAAGGTATCAATAGCTTAGAAATGCCGGCTTCGCGCCCGGAGGTTGACGAACTTCACCGTGCCAACGTGCCTAACATTCACCTCCAACCACGTCACAATTAATAAGCCCGAACAATGCTTTAACAACATAAGTAATTCAACAACGCCTTCTTCTCATTTACAATATTGATACCAATATTTAATAACGTTTCGTCTATGCTCGTACTTTCTTGTATGTGTTGCCAAAGTGCAGTTCGAGAGGCACGGCAATTAATCTTGTCAGACAGACATTTAATATGCAAGTTCCTGGCCAATATCATTACATTGGAATAACAGAACACAGTGATTTTAACACTGACATTATGAAACCTAACATGCGATGTGCGTTTGTTTGCAAAGTTAATGTATTGTTTAACGTAACAAGCAACAAGCTAAATTGTAATAACAATATTCTCCCTTAGTTCGCTACGTCATCGCGAGACAGTCGATTATTTCTTTCTTTCTTCAACAATATTCTAGTTGCTAATTCCAATAATAGAAAGTCAAAAAGTTATATAGTTTTATGAAATAAATGCTGTTAAAGTGGCACATAGCAGTTTTTCTTTACAATGCCAAAGACGGCCATCTTGGATTTATGTAGGTTGCCGAGGGGATACGTCGAAATAAGTATCATAAATGGATTCGTTGCCCCCTAAAACCATGGAAAAGTGGTATTTCTCGTTCTTTTTACTTTCTGGGTTCACAATATACACAAATTTACCTGATTTCTGGGAATATGCAAATTAGGTAAATTATCAAATTATGCTAATTATAGGCATTGTCAGAGCTTGCCAAGGTGGCAACCAAGCTGAATGAGCTTTAATACACATTAAGGGGGCTTATGCCGAAAGGGTGGGTAGCGTCGCGTCACGTCGCGTTAAATGGAACGCGACCATTCGTCCAAACCCCCCCCCCCCCGATTTTGCCGAAAGTGTGTGTTGGGAGCGTTAAGATAATGCTACCAAATGG
Source organism: Echinarachnius parma (assembly GCA_037951105.1). Classification (NCBI taxonomy): domain Eukaryota; kingdom Metazoa; phylum Echinodermata; class Echinoidea; order Clypeasteroida; family Echinarachniidae; genus Echinarachnius; species Echinarachnius parma. The sequence goes on along the minus strand of JBAMJV010003365.1, from coordinate 14,457 downwards.
CACATACGGGGGGGGGGGGGGGTGGCTTATTCTGAATGTACGCGTTAAGAGAGGCTAAAAGTTATATGCGTACGATGATGTGTACATCAAAGACGCGTCCGTAAATTGCGCCTTTTCGATCTCTGAGTTTTCGTTTCGCCACCGCGACGAAACACGTGTTATCCTATGAGAGACCGACTTTTCCAGAAGATGGGATTTTATAGCACATGTTTGATTTGTTTAACGATGCGTAAGGCGTGCGTGCTCGGATGTTGTACTGTAGTCGATGAAGCATTATTATTGCGTTTGTAAAATATAAATGATGTCCGATTCCCACGCTCTAGTTTACCGCGTTCCGCGCATTCCAGGAAATGGGTTAGTATAACCGCCTTGTTAATGTTGTATCATAATAAAGCTCAGTTGCGAGTCATGTGTGTTTGATTGTGTCTCTGAAAGTATATAAAACGTATGAAGGGCCTATTTGATCAAAATACACATTTACTAAAGAGTCTACATCTAAGACTTGGAATAGTTTACCTTCGGAGTTAATTAATTTGAGTCTGATCCAGACCATAGGCGTACCCAGGGGAGGGGATTTGGGGGGTTCAACCCCGCCCCCTCCCCCCCCCCCCCCACCTTTGACCAAAGAATGACTATTTTGGGGGGTTTGAACCCCTTCTTTACAATTTGTAGCTGGTCTCGAGAACACATTTAAGCGGCCTCGACCATCATTACCCATGGTCTCGGTCTCGTAAAATTATGAAGAACCCTGGTTTAAGCCTTACAAATAAATTTAAGCCTCATAAATAAATTTATCCATAGAGACAGGCATAGTTCCGGATAAAATTAAGATTGCTAAAGTTATTCCTGTGTATAAACAAGGTGTTAAAGAAAATATGTCAAATTATCGACCCACCCAGATAACAATGCTACGTTGGCCCAACGTAGTCTATAGTCGGCACCGTCGCGGTTGGCAAAACAACGTTAAGCCAACGTTGGCCTAAGTTAATTTACAACCACATCTTTGCAGTCGGCGAGCTGACGTTAAAACAACGTTAAGCCAACGTTGTCTGTTGACTGTTGGCAAACTGATTGGCAAATGTACGTTGAAACAACGTTGGGTGATAGTTGGACGAACAATCATATTTCTATGGTCGAAAAACAAACGTTGGGCCAACGTTTCGCCTACTACGACATTGTGTCGATGAGCGGCGTTGGATCTTGGTTGGCTAGCTGACGTCGTACTAACGTTTGGCAAACAACCACATTTCGACGGTAGGCAAGCCAACGTTATACCAACGTTTCGCCTACTACGACATTGTGTCAATGACTTGCGTAGGATATTGGTCGGCTTGTTAACGTCAGACCAACGTTTAATACACAACCACATTACGACGGTATGTAAGCCAACGTTGGGCCAACGTTTCGCCGACTACAACATTCGGTCAATGAGTGGCGTTAGATATTGGTTGGCTAGTTGACGTCAAACCAACGTTTGACATACAACCACATTTCGACAATAGGCAAGCCAACGTTAAGTCAACGTTTTTCGCCTACTACGTAATTACGTCAATGAATGGCGTTCGATATTGCTTGGCTAGCTGACGTCAAACCAACGTTTGACAAACAACCACATTACGACGGAGGCAAGCCAACGTTAGGCCAACGTTTCGCCTACTACAACATTCAGTCAATGAGCGATGTTCGATATTGGTTGGCTAGCTGACGTCAAACCAACCTTTAGTAAACAACCACATTTCAACGGCGGGCAAGCCAACGTTATGCCAACGTTTCGCCTACTACAACATTCGGTCAATGAGCGACGTTGGATATTGGTTGGCTAGCTGACGTCAAACCAACATTTGACAAGCAACCACATTTCGCCGGTAGGCAAGCCAACGTTAGGTCAACGTTTCGCCTACATATACAACATTCGGTCAATGATCGGCGTTGGATCTTGGTTGGCTAGCTGACGTCAAACCAACCTTTAACAAACAACCACATTTCGACGGTAGGCAAACCAACGTTAGGCCAACGTTTCGTCTACTACAACATTCGGTCAATGAGCGACGTTGGATATTGGTTGGCTAGTTGACCTCAAACCAACCTTTATCAAACAACCACATTTCGACGGTATAGGCAAGCCAGCGTTAGGCCAACGTTTCGCCTACCACACTATTCGGTCAATGAGTGGCGTTGGATAGTTGTTGGCTAGTTGACGTCAAACCAACATTTGACAAACCACCACATGTCGACAGTAGGCAAGCCAACGTTGGGCCACCGCTTCATCCTACTACAACATTTGGTCAATGAGTGGCGTTGGAAATTGGTTGGCTAATTGACGTCAGACCAACGTTTTACAAAACAATCACATTTCGACACTCGGCAAGCCAACGTTAAGCCAACGTTTCGCCTACTTGGTAATTGGGTTAATGAATGGCGTTGGATATTGATTGGCTAGCTGACATCAAACCAAAATTTTACAAACAACCACATTTCGACAGAAGGCAAGCCAACGTTAGGCCAACGTTTCACCTACTACAACATTCAGTCAATGAGCGATGTTCGATATTGGTTGGTAGCTGACGTCAAACCAACCTTTAACAAACAACCACATTTCGACGGTAGGCAAGCCAGCGTTAGGCCAAAGTTTCGCCTACTACGTAGTGTCGTTATTGGTTGGTTGAATGAGATTTGGCCAACGACGAACTGATAGCAACAGTTATGATACATATGATGAATACTTCTTATTAATCATAACGTTTTCCCGCTCAATTTGACACTTTTTCAATCGAAATCATTCAAATTCACGCATTGCCGTGTAATCGTTGGAATCGGTCTTTCAAATTCCGAATAAGTGCATACGCATAAGCTTTCGTGAATAGACACCCGAGTACATTAATTACGGGCACTACCCATCAAACACAAAACGTTTACAAAACGTTTGTATTAGGTCACATAGGTCTTCGTCTTTAATCAACGTTTACAAAACTTTTGTTATTAGGTCAAGTAGATCTTCGTCTTTAATCAACGTTTAAAAAACGTTCTTAAAACGTCTCCAGCGTCCGACAGGTTTTCTGCTGGTACTTGCACTTCAAATCAAATACATTGAAAGGTTTTTTGTTGTTTTTTCTAACGTTTAAACAACGATTTAAAAACGTCCATTTGCAACGTTCTAAAAACGTTTTCAACTTTCCACAAATACACGTTTTAAAAACGTTTTCACATAACGTCCAAATAACCAACTTTGAACCTGTTTAGAACGTTCAGAAAACGTTCAATTGTTAGTTGGGTAGCATTCACGAATGTGCAGCCAAATAATCGTTTGATGAAATTATATAATTACAATAAAAATAAGATAATAATAATGTTCCGATTTATATAGCGCCTAATTTAATGATATTATTACCCAGTGGCCATATTCATAAAAGCCCGATAGCCTATCTGTCAGCTAGGCCTTATCTCCTTGCCAAAATGCCAGTTTGGACGATAACTAGCGGCGAACTCACGAAACACGCTTGGGTGATCTCCTTTGTTTTCACAAATCAGTGCACAACACACACGTGCATGGATATGTCTTTAGTAATGTGTGTAGATTTTGCACGCTGTCTATGCCATTACCATATCGACCAATCAACGAGCGTCTAAGCCCTGTAATACAATAGCCGTTTAAAATCTTCGTAGCGGGTTGCTAAATCGTAATTCAAGAAGCACTGCTAACCATACCGATAACAAGCTAACAACTCGGATGATCTAATTTATTCATCGTGGCTGTCATGGTAACATTCCATCTGTTGCAAGTTTGTTTGACATCGCATAAAAGCGCAGTTTACTCGAACGTGTGAATGAACGAATGTTTTCAAAACCACTTCAATGAAGTAAAACCAAATACATCTCCCTCCTCATTACGATCAAGCTCCGCCACGCTTATGATATGATAGCATGACAAGGGAAACTATTCAATTGCAGTGAAAACAGAAACGAAATTGCATTAAATAGTATTATATAGATAGATTCATCAAAACAGAATTGAAATCAAATAAATCAATCCGAACTGCAAAAGTAAGCTAATATGTCACAAAAAGTACAAATAAAGGCAAATTACTCTCCAGATAGAAACATGTAATTTAAGCTGATAAAAGATGTTATTGCCGAAGTACAAGGATGCTAGGACAAACACGGAAAAGTATGTTACTTGGGGAACTATTTTGAACTAACATCACGATATCATAAGAAAAATCTCTAATATCCCTTATTCGAATATTCTCCTTGCCATGTTCACGATCGCGCCACACGCATATACACACACAAACCGGACAGAGTGTTACTTGCTAGCAATTTAGAGGTACATCAGAGTACCTCTAAATTGTTGGTCCAGTGTCGCTAAAATTTGTCCTATCTGGCTTTGGTGAATAAGAAAAAATTAGCTGGGTGTTAGGTCGTCATTCAACTTCACGCCTTTGTTGTAAGTCCAACAAAGCTCTATTCAGAACGTCCCGCATAAATAGATTTCAATGCATTTAGTCCGCACCGCAGATCTATTGTTGTAATTGTTCGCATTTCGACTAACAATGTCGTGGAATACCAAATGCTTGTGGAATTTAGACAGATGGGTTGTCATGCTAGGCCAGGTCTTGACTACGATAGCGAATTTAGCCTATCGGCCTTTTGTGAATACCAGTTAAGCCTAGCGGACATCGAAATCGTAATTTGATCAACCAACTAGCTTAGCGGGGTTTTATGAATATGGCCACTGGTCATCGGGGGTCATCGGACACACTCACAATCAATCCACACGATATACAACTAAGTACAATTACATACACGTTCTACTCCTACAGGGTAAATTGGTAGAGCGCAGCAATATTGGATTAATTGTCTTGCTTAATTAAGGACAAACGAGAACGCGAACATTTTACCACACCACGTCTACAATTTTGTGTACGGTTCAAGTTATGTTATTATTTTATGAACACCACTGCGAAGTTTATAGCATTGGTCAATTTAATTCATCAACTGTGTACGTATCAGTGACAAAAGTGCTGGAAGTGTTACAAACATAATCTTTTTAGATTTCGCAAAGGACTAACAACACTTTTCCCTACGAGTTCATGAAATTCGCATAGACTTTGCACACATCCCACTCGGTGCCCGTGGTCAAGGGGTATTTATCCGATATCACTATAACTTATGATGTTTTTTTCTTCTCGATTACCGATTACATGTGTAGTTTCAAAATGATCTGTAGTGGAACCAGCGTTTTTCCTCATATACAAACGATTTCCAAACCTACTTTATTATTTCCATTTTGGATTGTTTGCAGATGATTCTAGCCGGTTTCGCACTTTTAAGAGAGGATTTACACATAGATTTAAATGTAATGAGGTCAAATATTGACGCATTTCATATAGGTGTAAAGAAAATATATTAGACCAAATTCATGCTTTTTATATAGAAATCGTTACCGACAAAATGTTTTTTTTGGTATCAAGGATTCGTATTAAAGGTTAGTTGAGTTGAGGTTTGGTATAGAGGGCGCTACACACAATATTTGTGTGACATAATAAAAAAACGGAGTGTCAAATTTGAAAGAGCATACAATTGTAATGACAGAATCTTAACTTAATTTGATCAAAATTGGTTCAGAAATGCCTGAGATATCCATTAACATAACATTTTAAAAATGTTCGGGAACACAAAATATAACTTTGAACCGGCCGCTAACAAAAATTGCTTCTCCTTTTTAAAAGGGTACTATTAAAGATGTTTTTAAATAATTGTTGATTATCTCTATAATCACTATTTCAACAAATCATGACATGCACAACATTTTATTTGTAAAGACCTTTTAAAACCAATATGTTTTTAAAGAGCGTCCTTTTGAGTTTTAACGTCTCTTTTTTAATGGGAACATGCTTTTTACTTAGTCGTTTGTAATGTGTTGTGTTATTCCTTTCGAGCATGGTGGAGTGAGTTATAACTGTCAGTTTGTAATGTAATGATGCAGGTTTTAGTTAATAAAACTCAAGTTAACCAAAGCTGAACTCTCTTTACCAAAACTCAACTATTCTTTTAATGAAAACATCATTGATGAAGTGGATTGTACTTCATTTGTAGTAATATAGATACGAATATTACGAACAAAAGATTAACCACTGCTATACATTTCACGGGGAAAATTGATTAACAAAATGCAAGATAGCTAAATCAAGACAGATATAGGGAAACAGTCCATTTCATACATTGGGGCAGTAATTTTAGATGAACCTCCATGTGACTTAAAAAGTACGATGTCACGATATGGATTTCGTAAATTGTACAATGATTAAACTATATTTTAATTATGTTCTACCAACAACGTATGAAAACCTTTTTGGAAAATTTTGGATTGTTGTAATATTATCGATAATATAATGTACATTATATACTTGTATTGCTTATAGTTGTTCAAGGGCTAGTTTTGACTAACATACTATGCAATGTCTGTCCTTTTTAATAAATGACGGGAAATTGTGAAATATTGTACATTATATGATTTTGTGGAATTGGTAAATTAATACAATTAAATGAAATGTTATTAACAAAATATTAGGGGTGCAAAGCCCCTTTGCACAGTCCCCTCTTTATTCACTTTGATACATCTATTAATTAGTGATTTATGATCGGTAAAGGTTGGTTTCGCAATTGAATTGAATTGAATTGAATTGAATTGAATTGAATTTATTTCCACATAAAAAACACATGCAAATACAAATCAAATAGTATACATACAAGTTAAGTGTGTGGTGGAGCCAATAGAAGCCAAAGGCTTGTCAAGAAAGGTTCCATGATTTACAAAGGTTGAAAGCAAAATAAACATACACATTTCAAAATACAGAGGGAAAAAATAAATAAATAAAAACAAATTAAAATAATTTCTGGCATAAAAAAAGAGAGACAAACTAATCAAAGATAGTTTGTGTTACATTAGAACGCATTATGCTGTCAATTTATTCAATAGTATCTGTTTGTATGAGCTTTTAAAATGATTAAGAGATTTACAGGCTTTTATATTATCGGGTAATTTGTTCCATAGAACTGGACCTTCATACAATATAGTTGATTTTGTTCCTTCAGTACGCATCAATGGAGGATGGAAATTATTGTTATTTCTAGTGTCATAACTATGTACCATCTTATTCAAATTAAAGTAATGTCTAAAAGATTGGGGTAATTCACTATGATAGCAAGAGTACATAACATTTCCTGTGTATAATAGAATCATATCATAAATAGATAGGATCTTTGTTTTTACAAATAATGGTTTGGTTGGACATAAATATTGAGAATGTGTGACAATTCGAATTGCTCTTTTTTGTAAGATATATATTCGCTTTAAATTCAATTGTGAGGTAAAACCCCCCAAAATACAACAATAACTTATATGCGATGTAATAAATGAATGATATATTACTTTAAGAACATCCTGTGACAAAAAACGTAATTTATTGAGTATACCAATACTCTGTGCTAATTTACTACATAATTGTGTTAACTTTTCATCCATTAAGACACCTAAAAATTTAAACTCATTAACATGTTGTATAGGACTATTTCTATAAAGTAATTGTAAATTATTAAAAGAATCATTTCTATAATTACCAAATATCATAAATTTTGTTTTCTCAATGTTTAATATTAAGTCATTGGCTTGCATCCAATTGTCTATAAGTTGTAGCTGTACATTCATAGTGGATATTAAAGAATCAATATTATTTCCAGATAAATAAATACACGTATCATCAGCAAAAAGTATATATCTAAGTAAATTAGAACAATATTGTATGTCATTTACATAAATCAAAAACAAAAGAGGTCCTAATATTGATCCTTGGGGCACTCCACATTCAACTGGTTTGTGTTCTGAATTATTTCCATTTAAGAGTGTAAATTGTTGACGAGCATCTAAGTAACTCTGGAACCATTGCAAGGAAAGCCCTATTATACCATAATGTGATAGTTTAGAAATAAGTATATTGTGATTAATTATATCAAATGCTTTAGATAAGTCAATAAATACCGCCAGTAATTTATCTTTTTTATTAATTGATTCATTTATATTTTGCACTAATTGTAATATTGCAGTGGATGTAGAGTGTCCTTGCCTAAAACCATATTGACATTGAAATAATACATCATATTTATTTAAAAATGACATTAATCTACTGTACATACATTTTTCAAGTATTTTACTAAAAATAGGAAGTATTGCAATCGGTCGATAATTATTCATGCTATCTTTTGGGCCCTTCTTATGAATTGGAGTAATTCGGGCTGTTTTCATCTGATTTGGAAATATACCTTGTTCTAAATTATAATTAAATATTTTACATAATGGAGAAGCTAGTATTACTATTACTTTTTTAATTACTTGAATATCAATTGAGTCAAACCCAGGACTTGTATTATTTTTCATGTTCCTTACAATTTCAATTATCTCTGTACATGTTATTGGTTTAAAATAAATAGAAGATGCGTTAGAGTTATTTAAATAAGTATTAAAACTATGTGTGTAGTTGTGGGTCTGTTGGGCAACTAACGTTTGACCAATAGTTATAAAATAATCATTTAATGCATTAACCATTTGAATATTATCCATTACCACTTCATCATTTACTTGGAGTGATTCAATTTTTGTACATTTAACCTTTCTTTTTAGTAAATTATTAACAAGTTTCCACATTACTTTCATATTACCTCTAACTTTATTAAGCTTATCAAAATAATATGAAGATTTAGCAGACTTTAATTTTGCATTTAATGAGTTCCTAAAAATAGTGTACTTTATTTTATTATGCAATGACGAATTTAAAATGAATTTTTCATACAATTCTCTGCGCCTATTACAAAGCCTCTCCAGGTCTAACGTTAACCATGGTTTACTTTTTTTTTTTTTTTTTTTTTAATTTCTTGCAAAGGAAAATGCTTATCATATAACAATTGAAACTTCTTTACAAATAAATCATATACATTATCAACATTATTATTCACAATATCAAGAATATACCAATCAACATGTTGTAACTCATTTAAAAAGGACTGTAAATTATTTTCATTAATACACCTTTTATAAACAATATTTTCTTTTTCATTACTTAATTTAACTTGTGAACATAATGAAAGAAAAACAGGTAAATGATCACTTATGTCGGATATCAATATTCCAGATTCAAACTGTCTATCTACATTCGTAAAAATATTATCCAAAAGTGTAGCCGATGTTGAAGTGATTCTTGTCGGTTTATATATAGTAGGAAATAAAGAGTTACTAAACATCATATTTAAAAAAGATTCTACCTTATTACAACTTTGCAACTTTAATAAATCTAAATTAAAGTCGCCTAATACATAATATTCAAAAGTATTTATATTTGTAATACTTAAAAGATGTTCCATTTCTTCAATAAATGTAATAACAGATTGATCAGGGGGGCGATACAAAACACCAATTAATTTATTTTTATGTTTATCCTGTATTTCTATAAAAAAAAGTGCTCAAATGAGGTGGGTTGCATCAAATCATCTCTTACTTTATATTTGATTGATTTATGAATATAAAAACCGGTTCCCCCACCCCTCTTTCCTGTCCTGTGATTTGTTATAAATTCATAATCTTCTAACTGATATAAATGAATCAAAGACGTATCATTTAACCAAGTCTCTGTTATGGCTATTATTTTAAATTTATGTTTCAAATCATTAAAAAATATTTCAAGATCATCAACATTTTTGGGTATACTTCTACTATTAAGGTGAACTAGTGAAAAGCGATCATCATTTACAAATGTCTCATTAAAGTCCTTAACCGAATAATAATTACTCTGTGGTGTACCATCTTAAATATTATCTAACGGAAGAATATTTTGAAGGTTAATAATTGTATTTTTAATTTCTAAGGGATTCATAGAATCTTCAAGTTGAAAAAATGAAGAAATTTGATCATTAAATACATTATTATCACTAAAGTGATTAAATGGTAACATTTCTCCTATACAATCTTAACATAAAACCTTTACATAATTAAATCGGCGTGATCCGTGTCTTCCCCGTGTAGTTGAAAAAGTTGTATTTATTAATCTAGGGGGAACATTTTCACAACAAAGACTACATATTTGATGACCAGTTTTGTATCTATTATTACTCATCATTTATAACGTTAACAAAACTCAGTGTACAAAACATAATGCTATTCCTTATCATGTACAATACGTTTGCCAGAAAAAAAGATATCATTATGGAACAAGCTTACAAAAATCTATCCCCAACAAGCAAAAAAAAAAAAAAGGCAAAAAAAAAAAAAAAAAAAATGCCTACAAAGATTTATTTTAACTTCAAGACAAAAAATAAAAGCAACAACAATGGATTGAGTACTAATATAGAGTGGGTTAAACTGCCAGAAAGCTATGGACATAAAATTTGTTTTGGTCACAATTATATCATGCATACATATAAAGAAAAGTCATCATAGTATTAAAAACACCATCGTAGATTGTTCTGTGATAAATTACATGATTGAATAATTATATAAAGTTTAAGATATAAATAGCGAGAGCTTTATATTAGGAATACGCTTGGAATGCTTGAATGCAATAGAAAGCATTTTTTTTGCAATAAGTTCCCAAGTGTTTATTCCATTTTACAGTTATGAGATCCAAAATATTAATTTTAAAATCCATCAAATGCCAGCTGAAAAAAGGGTTCAGCCTTAAAATGTTCATTTGCATAAAGTTTCATACTTCTAGAGTGTTTCAAGAGTCATGCTTCTCGTCATATTAGTATCCGGTATCTCTTCCCAGTTCCCCACCCCCTATATCATTGTCAAGCCATAATTCAATATAAAGTCAACTTGAGTGAAACATATTAAAGGCTTTTGCATTAGATTCTATTTGTGATATGCCTATAATTTCTGCAAGTCTTCTAGGCAGGTTATCAGTTTCTTTGTCAAGCCTCCTGCGGTGTTCTTTAATCCTACGAAGATTCGACCATCAATAGTCCAGGACTGGACTACCTTCTCCTTCTAGTGTCGTGCTGCGTAGCAGAGTGCTTGGTTTTCTTTTGTTAGATCCTCATTAATGAAAATCTTAGATCCTTTTAATTTGGATCTTGCCTTCATTAGTGCTGATCTCGTCCGGTAGGAGCAGAGCTTGACTAAAACCGGTCTCGGTCCAGTAGAAGCGTTGCCGTTGGCTGCAGAAACACGATGCGAACGGTCAATTTCACTTCGTAACACCTTGATCCCCAGCTTCTCCTCAGCAAGTCTGCATACTAGGTCGTCTGTGCATTCCTGGGGCGTCTCCGGCAGGCCATGGATACGTAGACTGTTTCGTCGGGTGTATTGCTCTAGCTGGTTGATTTTTTTGGACGACATTGAGCCTCCGTTTGATACGTTTGTTACGAGAGACTTCAGATGTGATATCTCTTGCACTTGGTTTCTGATTGTGTTTTCAAGATCAAGTAATTTCCCTTCATGTTCTTGCAGTTTCTCGGTAACGGAAGACATTTCCTCTGCGACGGCCTCCTTGACTGTCTGTTTCATTAAGGCCAAGAAAGCATCGTTAGTGCTCATCTCCCCTAGCACTGGGCGTACGATGTCAGCCGTTGTTTGTTTGGGTGGCATAATGTCAGTGTTGTATGTCAAAAACAAAAGTACAGTCAGTAACCAGTAACAGTAGGTTATCTGATGTGACACATTTCAATGTAATGTCAGGTGAAAAGCACTTGTAAAGTGACTGGCTGCTTGACTGTTCGGCAGATTTCTTATTTCTTCTTTCACTTGCATGTCATATGTTTTCACAATTGATTGACGGTATTCATATAATCAACATAAATCTATGTATGTCCAGTATCATTCACAATCAGACTATACCTATACTAAGTATGAGTCAATCACTATGTATGATGTCCATGAACGTAAGCTTAGTTAGTCGATATGATTCAAGGTATATGTCAAATAGGATCATACAATTAATAGTCACCTTCAAAATCACATATGGCGAGAATTAATCAGTACCGTCTTTCCATTCCTTTCATCGGGATTTCCATTGTCAGTGCAGTGCACCGATTGATTGTAGCGCCGATCCGATGTCAATACAATGTATACAATGTATGCAAGTGGCAGTACGTGGACTGTACGCGCCGTTCCAATGTCCATGCACAAACGGCTATAGGTGGGACTGTACAGTGTTCAGTTGCCAAAAAGTCACATAAGGCTTGTTTGTAGTAGTGGTTCTCAGGTCAGTTTTCCATAGTCCTGGCAGACATGATTTCAGAGCATATCACTCACATTGTTCTTTAATCGTCCATTGGGGAAAATACTGAGATCATCAGTCAAAATACTGAATTATCGGTTGATTGTCGGTTGACCAAATTTGTGTCCACTCATTGCGTAGTCCACTCATTTCAAATTGCCTATAGATCGATCCCAATGCGTCGTAAGTGGGCCGACGTTGGGCCGACGTTGGCCCAACGCAGAATTATTATCGGTGTTCATGATCGATTATAAACGCTCATATAGTGAACAGAAAAATTGCTATTTTGCTATTATTTGTATTGAAAACAGTGTTATCATGTCCTTGTTTTTCTATATAATTTATAAAACTATAAATGACACCTGAATATAGTGTTATGAATATGATTCAAAGGCTAATTATTTTAGAATATACTCTCAATCTACTCTTGACAATTACTAACCACTAACAAATGTACATAGTATGTATAGGTATAAATATACTAAGTCGATTGTATAGTATGTTGTTAAGACGATAGGATAGGATATGTTAGAATGATAGGTATAGGATTAGGTGTAGGATAAGGATGTAGGAATAGTGTTTGCATGAAGGTAGGGTAGAATTTGTAACACCATGCAGCCTATCAATCTTTTTTTTTCTTAAGTTTTCGTATTGTTGGCTAAAGGTTGGCTCAAGGTTGGCTCAAGGTTGGCTAAACGTTGGCCCGATGTCATAAGTAGCCAACTGAAAGGTTGGGCAAGGGTCGGGAAAACGTTGGCCCAACACTTGTACCACGTTGGCTTGTGGGGTTGGGCCAACAAGGGCCCAGCGGCAAGAATGACGTGGGCCGAACGTCACGTTTTTACGTTGGCCCGACATTGACTTATAAAGTCGTATCAACGTTGGGGTTTAGTTGGCTCAATGTTGGCTTGACGTCAGAAATAGCAAAATAAAAGGTTGGGCAAACGTTGGCTCAACATCGTAGCAAGACGTTGGCTTATGGGGGTTCGGCCAACGAGGGCCCAGCGGCAAGAATGACGTGGGCTAGACGTCACGTTTTAACGTTGGGCCAACATGACCGCCTACATTGGGCCAACGATGGGCCAACGTATCATTGTTATCTGGGCATATCTGTGTTGCCTGCTTTCTAAAAAATATTTGAAAAAGTTATACATGTGAGCTTATATGGATTTTTAGAAAATTGTAATATTATCACAAATAATCAATATGGATTTAGACCAGGGCATTCCACATCCTCAGCTTTAATTGAATTTATGAACAAAGTTTTGACAGCATTAGAAAATAAAGAAACTATGATTGGACTCTAAATTACACAGCTATGGAATAAGAGGAGTCACATGGAAATAGTTTTATAATTATTTATATGATGGACAACAGTATGTGGAATTTGACAATATTAAATCTGAGTTTATGACTGTTAGATGTGGAGTGCATCAGGGCTCAATACTTGGTCCCTTATTATTAGGTTATACGTATATCATACGTATAACCTATTGATTTCGTTCGAATTTGTATTATTAGGTTATACATATACATATGTATAACCTATTGATTTTGTTCGAATTTGTATTATTAGGTTATACATATACATATGTATAACCTATTGATTTCGTCAAGATTTTTATTTATTTATTTATTCTTCCTAATTTTGTGCGTCGCATATCTCAAGATATGAATCAATTGTCATGAATCTTCACATTATGATAGATCATGATCTAACTTAGATCTGCTAACTTTTTCAGTGACGTCACATCACAATGACGTCATCAGGACGCCATTTTGTCAAATTTCAATAATCATCATATCTCAGTCATGAAATATCAATTTCAATTCAAATTTCGCATCAATATTGATCAGGTCAATGGTCATCTTTTAAGCTCATGCGCGTGCAATTACACTCGAAGACGCGCGCGTACGCGTCCGTCAAATGAAAAAAAATGTCAAAAAATGTTCAAAACCCCAACCCGAGTAATTTTACTATATGTTTCAGACAATTTTAAGCGTTTCAAAAAATTCCGCGCGTGCGCGTCGGCGCGCGCGTATTTGCGCGCGTAACGCGAATGAATAGGAAAATTATCGTTTTTTTACATGTTTTGCATTTCTTATAGATCCCTCAACACACCCTATCAATTTGAGTCATTGTTGACTCATAATAACGGAGTACGCGCGCGTCAAAGTCAAAATTACGCGC
>JBAMJV010003364.1:0-64865 GCA_037951105.1 Echinarachnius parma | reverse complement strand
AGTGAAATGTATCCGTGAAAAAAGTGAGAAAAAGTGAAAAGAAATCACTTACAGGGGTTCAAAATAGAAAAAAAAAATCGCCGCTTCCCGGCTCGTGGACGATGCTCCGCATCGTCATTGGGTCACCCCCCCCCCCCCCCCCTTAGTACAAAAAGCTAGATCCGCCCCTGGGGGTTGACTGAGGTACACCGAAAACATTCGAGTGCCCCCCCCCCCCCCCCCCCCCCAAACACACACAAATCCTCAATGAACATTCACATAGATGAATGTATTAACTTACCGATTATCTTATGAAAGACGATATGCAGGCATGGTCCATCGTCCTTCGTTCATGTAGAATACCACACATCCTCCAGGATACAGCAATAACATTGTTCACGTTGTTTGTATTCCCTGGCCAAATGATTAATCACTCGCTTGTATACTTTCACAGAAAAACAATCCAGACTGTTACTTATGCCTATGGTAGACATGATATATCATGTTTTTGTAATGTTGGTAAACAATGTACTTGTGGCTGAATCCTATTTACCTGGGCTGAATGATATGATGAGTGTCAGAAACACATAATCCTCCTATTAGTGCACAAAGTATACTTCCCAACGAAATGCATGAACATCTTGTTTGGCGCGAATGCAGCATTATCCCGCGAAAAATCTGAAATGTTTCACGAGGCGAAGCCAAGATCGTAGACAGGGGGGGGGGGGGGGGTTGCTTGTGTGTGTGTGTGTGTGTGTGTGTGTGTGCGTGTGTGTGTGTGTGTGTGTGTGTGTTGGTGTGTGTGTGTATCTGTATACAAGATTGATTCCTCGTGAACAGCAAATCCCCCTCACCCCGGTGTAAGAACCTGTCTACCCCACTTGCCCACAAGCTAACCCCCGAACGAAAATATGCACGGATAGGCCTATAACATGTGGTTGGTATTTTCTCATGTTAAAGGAAATATTGTACAAAAGAATAATTTATATATTTCCGAACTTCAGAATCCTTAATCACATTTTGTACTTTAAATTAGCACGAACCCAGACACGCAAGTGATGGTATGTCTGCGATATGATATAAAATTAGGACCCTCATCGGACATGTGATCTGATTTAAGGATTCAAACCAGTTATAATAATATATAAGCGTTATACACATTCGGGTCATGAAATAATAATAATAATGACACAATACAAAACCCTACACTACCTTTAAACATGTAGTCGATAAAACAAGTGACCATGAATGTGCTGCTTGTCAATTGCCCCTCTGTTTATATCCAGGTACACCGGGTGACTCAAAAAAGGAGAAATATAATACTAAGTGGGTTTCATTTACCGCATATAACGCATAGGCTATATACCGCAGAGGCAACACCGTATACCCTATTACCATAAATGAAACCTGTTTCCTCCTATTTTTGGCCCACTCTGTATAATACATAATCCAGTGGTTGAATGAGAAACTCGGCACAGTACCGAACGACCCCAAGGGATGCAGGGCCTGTACAACATTCCTACATCAGTTTAAAGTTATACCAGGAGAGTGCGTGGGTGCTCACATTTCCCTTTATTACCGAGTTTTTCGTAGTGTGAGTATAATCATACAGCTAAAGCATAGAACGAATTGTCTCTGGCAGGTAAATGAAATGAAATGAAATGGATTTATTGTCAATAATAATCAGTACAATATTTACAATTTACAATAGTCATAGTATGAATTAATGAAACATCATGAATAAACAATACAGGTAAAACGAATTGACAAAGGGGACTAACAAACTATAGCACAGTGCTAATACGAGGTTAGTCCCGAAGATAGTGAATTAAACCTATGATTAAACAAACAAAATACATTTCAGCTGAACTACTAGTAACTTATTTACAACTTATATACATAAATTGAATTTGTATAAATAAAAAATAATAATTAATATATATACATACTTATATACATATACAATAATTTATATTAATAACAGATACATGAATAAATAAATGCATATTTATTTAATTATACTCGCTACAAATATACTGTGTTAGTGCTTGGCAAAAGCTTTTTCCGCGGCCTTTATTTTCTCTTAAATTAGGTATCGAATCCCCTTAAAATCATGCATGCTTATCCCTATCATTAATGGCTCTGGTAACTTTGTTGAAATGTGCAAACAGGTGATGAATGGTTGACAAAATGTGTATTTTGTGATAATATGGGTCCACAATTTGGCAAAATTGGCATAGAAGCAATTATTATCTTCAACTTCAAGGGGGAGCTCGAATCCTTTGCCCGAATATCAGGGGGAGGGGAGAGCGACCATGCCCAAGGGCGCCCAAGGGGTGAGGGTGTGGGAGGGGCTATTCCCCCTACTTTAGGGAGCTTTTGCAATTTTAAAATCGAAAACATGCAAAACGAGTGCATACTTTTGAAGAAAATTTGACATACTTTAAATATATAAAACCATAATGGAATTGCCCGTCAGCCCGCAGGTGTGATATTGATTGCCCGAATGTGAGATTTGTGTTGCCCAAACGTGGCATGTTGATTGCCCGAACGTGAGTTATTGATTGTCCGAATGTGGGATGTTGATTATCGTGAGAGATGGCTAGTGCCCGAATGCGGGATGTTCATTGCCCGAACCATTGCCGAATGTGAAAATGCTTGATATGGCGATCGAGTGCCTGAATGTGAGATATTGATTGCCCGAATGTGAGATATTGATTGCCCGAATATGGAATGTTGATTTCCCGAATAAGAGATGGCGAGTGCCAAATTATGAAATGCCGATTGCCGAATAGCGATGCATTCTAGATCCGGAGTAGGGAGCGGGGGGGGGTGGGGGGGGGGTGAATTGATCAACTCATACTTGGAAATCTCCACAATTACAACCTTATCAGAGTGCGTTGTCAACTGAGCTAGTCTAGTTCTAGACTCTCGGAATGAATCTCCGCCACCTCAAAGATCTGTATACACCCGAAGATCTGTACACAGCAGTAATCGCTGCCAACTCGTTCTGGCAGCGATCGATGCTGTGTGTACAGATCTTCAGGATGGCGGAGATTAATTCCGAGAGGACTAGAACTAGGACTAACTTGAGCCCAGCATATCAATACCAAGGAGGTATACCTTCTTGTCAATACACGGACATCTTCCAAAAGCAATAATCTTCTTTTTTCTTGCCCGATTATTACTTTCATAGAGCATTCCCCATAATGTCGATAAAAGCAATTGCAGTTTGTTTGGGTTTTATTGTCTTTAAAGATTTTTAAAATGCCATATTTACCGGCGTTTTACAGTGTTGCGCTCGCTGCTCTTTCAAATGACGTCTTATTATAACGTCATTTTAGAAAGTTTAAATACAGTCATTAAATTTCTAGTCAATACAAACAATGGCTCTATTGTTTGTAATTTGCATTATAGCGGTTATCCTATATGCGAGGACGCCAACAACTTCAACAATGCTGCGAGCAGCTACCAATGGAGATGGGGCAGCGGCTGTTCCCCCTTCCACGGATAAGAGCTTTACATTTTATACCTTGAAGGTTTGTAATCAAAATTGCATATTAACCTGGACATACATTTCACGTTATGTATGGACTTATTGTTATATACGATATGAAAGGGGGTGTCCCTCTCCCCCAGCTGTATTCCCACCCCGCTTGCAGCCATGGATATTGCAAATTTGGACATTTACTGTACTTTCTGAAGGGGGGATTATTATCAGCACTGAATATGCATTGTTAAAAGAGGAAGTTTTTCGAAGAAGTACGTTTTTATTTTTCAAATTTCCGCGCCCGGGATCTTAAGGGGGGGGGGGCATTTAATGCCCCCACCCCCCACCTCCCCTCGGCCATATGAAGACCTCACATAGCCCGGCCTTTTTAGGGTTAATAGAATGAACCCCACATATATCCACACATACTCCTCAATGGTAGACTTACAGGGGAAGCGACCAAGAGGAAGACCATCCAAAAATATGACAGATTGCATACACATGATGAAGGGGACTATGCCACTAAACATATAAAATCGACGCATGTAACTCAAATACAATAAACATAATACATGTACATGAAGATGAATGAAGCGATTGCTGAAACAGTAACTATCACACATCCAGGTGATGGTAGCTACTGATCTGATGCGCCGGAAGCAGTTTTGGATTGGGGGGTGGGGGGGGGGGGGCGGTAGCAAAGACAATCGGGGGCTCACAATTTGTTTTGTGTAGGGGCTCATGTCCAACCACTATCACAGTGTTGCCAACTTTGCGCCAGAGCTGAGAATGAGGCATTGCGAGGAAACGAGTGACTGAGCGGGGGTATCCCCCTCTTACGGTAGGAACCTTGCATTTTGTTTAGGCCAAATACAAATTTGTCAACAATTGTCAAAGCGGGACCAAGATCGTCCACAACATGAAGCCGAGACCAATTAAGACCGAGATCCTTAACAAATGTTTGATGCCGAGACCGAGATCCGTCCACAATATTGTAACCAATTGATTTCAAATGGTAATACAGGGTGGCCCAGAAATAACGGAACGGGCACTTTCCCAAATAAAGTAACAAAATGAACATGTCCATCGGATAGGGTGTCCTTTCCAATGAACCAACGAAACCAAGAAAGTAATTTTGGACGTGTAGTTTTTGTTTTAGGGAGTTTGATTGAGACCATGTCAGGTCCCTATTTTTGTCATTTTTTACCAAGTCAGTGCCTGATAAAGGAGACTTATTGCCATACATACCACTGAACACACGAGTATTCCGCGCGCCATTGTTAGTGTGCATTCAGCTGTGTGCCGAGCGGTGCGAGAGAATGGACATAATTATGGCGGGCAGTAAGTCTCAAATATCAGACACTGACTTGGTAAAAATTGAAAAAAATAGGAACCTGACATGGTCTCACTCAAAGCGCCCTAAAACAAAAACTTACACGTCCAAAATTACTTTTTCTTGGTATCGTTGTTCATTGGAAAGGACATCCTATCCGATGGACATGTTCATTTTGTTACTTTATTTTGGAAGTGCCCCCGTTGAATTTCACCCTGGAAGTTATCGATCCTAATAGACTCTTACAGGTAATGTTCAATGTTCAATGTTCAATTATATTTCATTTTCAACAAGACGGTACATATATTTAAAATGAATAAATCACAACAACATTTGTGAAAGTTTAAACAATACATTATAAACATTTGAAATCAAAATTTATGTTGATATAATTATTAATTAAATACAATGAATAAAGATACAACGAAATTTTGAATTTTGTAAAGGTAAGGTACAATTAAATTTTGACATTTAGAAATAATCATGCTATAAAAGCGGAATCAGAAAGTAAACGAATGTTGCTGTATGTTTAAATTTCAAGTGAAAATGGAGGGATCACTAAAAAAGCATGGCTTGTAGAAATGTGAATCCCTCAAAAATTAATGTTTTACAAAATAATGAAAGTATAAAATACGGAAAAAATAAAACAAATCAACTACGGAAAATTATGAATAATAAGAAAAAAACAAAAACAAAACTTCGATAAGGATTCAAAATAATGTTGTGCCTACGGAGACTACTGAAGAGAACATGTATGAACAAACAAGATGCAGTGTGGAAGCATACTTTGACAAGATGATGCTGTACAAAAGATGATGAAAATATAGAAAGTATGAATGGATTGAGAAGGTATGGAATGAGAAGGTATGGACCTGCAAGACTAAAAGAAAATGTATAAAATATAATAAAACAAAAACTTCATACAAATTAAGAAAATAGAATTATTATTTCATTAAAATCGCGGCGCAATTTCCAAAATAAAGCAACAATAATCCTAAATGGTTCTTTACGATGACTCTTTTTCATTACCAAAATTAAGTTAACTGGTACCATAACGTTGTAATAAATATAATTTAAGTTTCTTTTGAAAGAATTAAGTGAAGGTACATTTTTCATACCTATATCAAGAGTGTTCCAAAATTTGGGACCATCATAAATATACGTATTCTGAGCTAATAAAGTTCTTAAAAGGGGTAAATGAAATTCATTTGACTGTCTAGTTGGGTAATTATGAACCGATTGATTTTTGAAAAACATAAAATCAAAAAGCTGAAGGTAATTAATTATTATCATATTTATACATAAATTGACCTAATTGGTATAAGTCATTAATTTTTTATAATTTATGATTAAAAAATAAAGGGTCTGTGTAGGAGCGTGCAGTGGAATCACAATAATACGAATAATCCTTTTTTGTAACAATAATTAGCCTATCTAAAAACATTTGAAAACAATTAAAAACAATAAAATGTCATGATGAGCCTCATTTGACCTTTGACCTACTTATGTGACCTTTGACCCCAGAATATCATGGAAGCCAATGTAGGGTATCTACCAATCAAGTTGGTTACAAACAGATGCAGGGAAAGTTATTCACATTTTTGTTAGCGTCACGGACGGACGGACGGACGGACGCAATTTAGATACCTTAGTCCCTCCACCTTCGCTGGGCTTGACAAAAATGGAGTGAACCATTTTGATTTTAGAGAGCGTTTGAACAGTTGTTTTAACATAATTTTAATTAAAAGAACACATGGACATTTTTTTTTAGATTCGCGATGAAGATCATACGGGAAAATTGCTGAGGGGGTGGGGCATACTTGAATGGGGCATCATGCCCCCTTTTTCGGCCTTATCATGCTTAACATTATGTAGGACACAGATGGCCTATTATGAAAATAATCATTGATATCAATGTTTCATCTGATTAGGCTTTAAAGGAGATAGATATCACAGTCTCCACAATAAATAAGTACCTAGCTGACATTCTCACATGGGATGCTTAATAATTGTGGGTATCATAATATTCATCGTTAGGTCATTACTTGCCCTACAATGTCAGAATGTTTACAAACGCAGCATATTATAGAGTTTGATCGGCAGCGAGAAATTATTTTGTTTGATAGTATGAGTTCTTATGGGTACGCATACCGAAAATGATAAGAGTGATGACAGCGAAACTAACATTGCGAAGGTCATTATCTCATATAATGCTTAAATCAATTACAACATTTTTTTGATCTCTAATCACATTAATTAATTAACTATTTACTCATCTCCTTAACGCCCTCTTGCGACGAATCAGGTTTAGGTTGCAATTGGTGTGTTCTACAATCTAACCGACAACAACGTATGATACAAAATCACATAACGGTAAAAGTGCATGTTACAATCCGGGGAGGGGGGGGGGGGGGGGGGGGGGGTGGGGGTGGTGGGGGGGGCATTCGAATTATTTTTTTGACGGGGGTATGCCAAACGGAATTCTAAAAATGGGGGTCTTAAGAGCGGACTACAAGCACAACATGTATGGTCTTTGGAGCTACAAAAAGCAGGGGGTCTAAGAATCAGACTAAAACTTAAAAACACATAGAATTGGAGCTACCAAATACCTACGAAAACCCTCAAAAAGGCTCAAATGGTTGACCAATGAGCTGACTAGAAGAACAAGTAATTTCGGGGTGTATGGAGGGGCAATTTGTTTTAAATCGGGTATCATTAGATAGGCAATTGGGTGTAAGCGGCACACACTCGTCTTACACTATACATAAGTGCCCCACCCCCCCGGGGGGGGGGGGGGGCTACTTTACAACGCTATCAAATACAATCTTCATCATGAACATCTTCATCATCACATAAATGGATTAAATGATACTGTAATACAAATATGTGAGCAGATTTATTGGAGTGAGCGCTATATTGGTTTTAGCCAGTCAAGCACTATTTGATATTTAGCATGTTATAAGAGATACATGCAAGCAGCCAAAGTGTCGCGTCATGAAGTGTTCTATTGAACTACGAGATGAACAATTGCTATCATTTAGAAATAACATACTAATTAATGGGGGTATCTTAGTTTTTTAATTTGCCATTTTCCTAAATCTGTTTCATAAAGGGATCTAGTAACTTTGTTGACATGTGCAATAAATGATGAATCGTTGATGCAATGTATATCGTTGTTATCTTATATGTCCACATGGTATTGTGTGAAAATTTCAAGTAAAATAGACACTGCATGGCCAAGTAATGAGCGAAATTGCAAAGTGATATAATAATAATAATAATAAACAGTTCTTATATAGCGCATATCACATTGCAGAAGCACGTCTCTATGCGCTTGTATTATTACCCTGGTTGTTACTGGTACAGTTCAAACCCGCCACAATTATCTTGCGCACCATCTCAACTCACTGCACTCACTTTGTACAACGGTTTCAAAACTCCAGATTTTCTGTAAATACAACAAGGTATGAGGGAACCGCTAGAATTAAATTATATTTTGAGGATTTGGACAATGTTACTTTAATAAACTTCCGGGACATGTTTATATTTTTGAACATATAATGTAAATTTTGTGTTTGTTTTACATTCTACATTGCTATAGTAGTATGTTTTGCTTGTGTATAGATGGATTTTACTTCATTTAACTCGGATCTATTCAGTAATTCAAATGTGCAAAAGATTGTTTACAGTACTCAGTACTTACAGTGATGAAAATAATATTATGCACCAATGATATTACGTATCAAAGGATTAATTTGTATATGAATAAACGAATGAGGAATTAGTTTCTTCCTAATTATATGGGTATATTGTTCTTCAGACAGGTGAGAGTTATTGTTGATCTGGAAAATCCTCTAAATCGACACGGTGGGGGGGGGGGGGGGGGGGGGGGGGGGGGGGGGGGGGGGGGGGGGGGGGGGGGGGGGGTGGTGGGGGGGGGTCCGTCTCAAACACAATACGATATTAAAGGGATAGTTGAGTTTGTAGAGAGGGCGCTACACAAAATAATTTGTTTGTGAGATAATGAGAAACTGAGTGTCAAATTTGAAAGAGCATACCATTTAAATGGCAGAACAAATTTTATTTGATCAAAATCGGTTCAGAAACAGCTGAAATATCCATAAACATATCCATTTGTAATAAATGTAGGCGCACATTCCCAAGTATTTGATAATTTGAACCAGCCGTTAAAATTCGTTTTAAAATGCTTCCTCTTTTCAAATTGTTCAAAAGAGGTTTTTAGATAGTTTGTTGATTATCTCTCTATCTAATCACTATTTCAACGAAACATCACATGCACAATTTTTTTTAAATGTTAAACCAAATGCGTTTTTTTTAAGCGCCCTCTTTAGTTTAAAAACACTCTTTTTGAATGATAACAGCATTAACTTAGACGTTTGTAATGTTTTAATTCCTTTTGAGCATGGTAGAGTTATAACGATACGTTTGTAATGTAATGGTGCAGGTTTTGGTTACTAAAATTCAGTTTTTACTAAAACTGTACTCTCTCTACCAGAACTCAACTATCCCTTTAAGGCCAAGACCACTGGTTTACTCGTGTCTTTGAGGGTAGGGGGTCCCGAAACCATTGGTTATGATGGTTGAGACCGATAAATATATAGTGACCTCGAGACCCGTAAAGAGTGAGTATATTAAGCAAATAATTACCGTTGGTGAAGGCAATGGCACAATCTATCACTTCCGAGGCAATCTGGATGTAGCTATCTTTCCGAAGCGAAGCTGAGGAAAGATAGCGAAACCAAAAGGTGATTATTTGCTTTATATTCTACATTGGAAACATTTCACTGGTAGCTAGGTCTACGAGAAAGACAACTTAAACTGCTTTTAATGTCTAGGCCTACCTCTAACACTAACAGTAACAGTAACACTACAGTTACCGGTACTAGACTTTGATCTACTTACCAACAATGGCTATTCCAATTGTTTAACTCCATGACAATTCCATAGCCTAAGGCTATAGGCTAGCACTTGGGTCTATATAAAATGAAAGTGAACTCCAACTCCAAGTCAGACTCCAAGAAAATTGTAATCAATGATGATGAAACACTAAAACAGTTCATAAGTCAACCAGGGGCGTCGATCCGTTTTTGCAATTGGGGGGGCGAAATTTGAAAAAAAAATTCCAGAGTGACCACTGAGAGAGCTAAAATCCCCACATTGGCATGCCCGGAAGTTTTATTATGCGCTCATTGAAAGTGTCTTGATGGCTCGAAGACCTGACTTTGGGGGGGGACCCACATTTGGGGACAATAATGGGGGTCCAGGGGGCGGAGCCCCCGGAAGCTTTTAGATTTCAGACATTTGCAACTCCTATCATGGGTGTTAAAATTGTATAAAATAGTGAACCTACTCGTAACGTATTTTTAAAGGGCATAGCGAGGAAAGATTGAGCCTTGCATGAGATGGATCCACGTGATCCTGTATACTATAGAGCCATCGATATAGTCTAAGACATTGGGCTCCCGTGAAACTAAGCAAGGGCGTCAACAACTTCTCAAAAGTGGAGGGGAGACATTGCGAGGAAGCGAAGCGACCGAGCGGGGGAGGGTGTGGGAGGGGGTGTCCCCCCTCCACAGTAGGGAGCTTTTGTATTTTGGGGCGTGAAATTGTGCGTTTTGGTGCACACCTGAGACAGAAATTTCACGTAATAGGAAGTATATACGTATGGAACCAACCATAATGACAAAGGGAGGGGGACAATCTCCTCCACTTTCAAATGTGTGGGGACATGATATTCCAATTTGATTTGCGTTCAGCGCATATGGACCGAATTGAATGAAAGATATATTTCAGATTATTTTATTTTCTGTGACGGTGTGCTATCTATAGATGAGGGTTTTATATAAACTTCGTTTGAGGTGTGCGTTTGAGAAATTACACTGCCCAACACATTTCGAAAGGTGAGTTCCCGCAACCAAAATTAAACTTGCAATATGAGAAACTGTATGCGCGCGAAGCGCGCGGCAAAAAAGAGATTTACAGTCCTTTTCAACTAAAAAAAGGGCTATTTTGAAGATGAATTATTGATAAATGTGTCTTTCCCCTCTTTGGCATTATATCACTCGATTTTTTTCTTCCTCATTTTCGGAATTATTGGGGGGGAAGGTCTGTCGCCCCCCCAATAAAAATATTTTATTGGGGGGGCGACCGCCCCCCCTGCCCCCCCAGGATCGACGCCCCTGAAGTCAACGTTCTAAAGTCTAAACGTCAGAGTCATGGCAAGCGGTGTACGATACATATACAGTGCAAAGTACGCATTACATGCATTTGTAATTCGCGCAACACACACATCCGCGGTTGCATTGAATTGACCGTGCAGTGTGTGCTATTCAAATCCCGTATTAAATGAAGCAGACCTACCGTACCCGGGGTACCTACAATACAACGGCAGTGTTGGAGTCATACTTCTATGGTCTGCTGAATAGTGCGGAATTTGAATACACACTCTCCACAGCAATTCAATGCAACCGCGCGCATAGAGTTATCGCGCCACTTATTGGTATTCAATTCAATGCAACCGCGGAGTGTAGATAGTACTTTTTATCTAGTGAGTGCAACGCACTTTCACCCAAGATATCTACAGAGTGTAACGAATGGGCGAAACTATATTTCATCACGTGATTAACTTTTGACCAATCGTAGAGCAAGATTCTTAGTATGTGGAATATAATAGTTTTTAGCCAATCTATCAATTTGATATCTATATCTAAGATAGCACGGAATGTTCCACACCGAGCGATTTTAAATGCTATTGAGGGAGGAGTAAATAAGTCCCGAGACGCTTATATCATTCGCAACCAATGCTAGTAGTAGACTAGTAAGTAGTAGTAGTAGTAGTAGTAGTAGACTAGTAAGTAGTAGTAGTAGTAGTAGTAGTAGACTAGTAATAGTAGTAGTAGTAGTAGTAGTAGTAGTAGTAGTAGTAGTAGTAGTAGTAGTAGTAGTAGTAGTAGTAGTAGTAGTAGTAGTAGTAGTAGTAGTAGTAATAGTGGTATTGTTTTTACATCATTGACATTATTCATTTATCAATTTTTAAATTTATTATCAGGTAAAATAAACCAACATGGGGATTTTGGAAATAGTTAGGAAACAGCATGCATATAGTATAGTAACACAGACTTCTCTGCATCAAGCATGTCATTTTGACTACTGCCTGAAATTTTGATTTCCCAATTCAGACGGTATCTCCACTCATACCCTCTTTCCACTCTATTGTACGCCTCTTAATCCTGATTTTGTTAGTATACGAAATTGGTGAAGACCAAGAGGCACTCAGCGTCTGTCTACAGTGATGAACTGTGACTTTTATTGACGGTCAGCAGTGTATATAACCTTGGTGTGGGCAAGGACCCATGATGTTGCTTTGCACAATGGTGTATGCTACATTTGGAAGAGGGCACAAGGGCACGTGCCCCATAAAGTTTGACAACGCGGAAGACTTATGAGTGGCGGATCTACGGGGGATGGGGTTTAGGGGGTTTAACCCCCCCCCCCCACCCCCCCCCCCCCCCCCCCCCCCCCTTGGGCTGCCAAGTGAAAATGTATCAGTGAAAAAAGTGAAGAAAAAAAAGTGGAAAAATCACTTACGCGGATTCATAATAGCAAACAAAATCGCCGAGAGGGGAGACACCCCCCTCTCGGACTCTACCCCCACTCGCCGCTACGCGGCTCGTGGACGATGTCGTCATTGGGTCAACCCCTCCTTAGCAAAATGCTAGATCCGCCCCTGTTTAAACATAGGTTGACCATGAACCTACTACCTATTGGGTTGACCGACTGGTGATTTTTCTCAACGTCATCTCGCAGGAAATACATTTTTGGCGGGATTGCGATCTCAGTCGTATTGTGTGCCTTTTATGAATGGGAAATGCTCTTCATATCTGGTTTTCTCCGCACATCACTATCTATCTTATTTGCTGCCTCACACATGGAAAATATAGGACATAATATATGATCGAAGGAACAATGGATTTTATTACAGCAAGAAAACTGCGATGCGACAAGATTTGTGTGATACACTAAGCTGAGTTGAGCTGGCTGGACTAGGTACACAGTCCATGAATGATCTCAACATTTGGGGTCAGGTATGTTATACTGCAAATTTTGTTCAAATTTCATGTCCACCATTTTTGGTATGGACAACTGTAAATTAAGATCGAATCAATGATATAACAATGGTATAACTATAAGCGTATGCTAAAGGGTACAATAATACGACATTGATTTTCTCTGGGTAGATAAATGTGTAAATATGAGTGCGTATGTTTGCGAGTATGTGGGTGTATGTTTGTGTATGTGTATGTGTGTACATTCTTCTGTCTGTGTGCGTGTATGTTTGTAGGTGTGTATGGGTGTTTTCGTGCGTGTTTGTTTCGTTTACAGTATACCATTCATATTATATAATGTTTATAATAAATGTATAAATCCGTGAACAGTGTATTGAATTTTGTATATAACTAACAGCAATGCAATAAAAAAAAAAAACAGTCGGCGTACTAGTTTAAAACAAAATGACCCGAACATTCATCTCCATGATTTTATGGGGAACCCTCTTATCTCGCGGAATTGGGTTCCCTACACTCTGCGGTGTGGGTCTAGGTTCTATACTCTGTATACACCTTTCCTCCATATATCGCGTAACCCTGTGAATCTGTTTATGTACAGATATGGGGGGAAATTTATACAGGGTATAGAACTAGACTATCTGTGGTGGGGGAAATTGGGTTCCCTACGCTATTGGTAACTGTGCTGATCAATTGGGCTGATAGAATTGGCGTTGTGGGTGGGGGGGGGGGGGGGGGGGGGGTGGTAGAGGATAAATAATTTCAACCATCATCGGCGAAGCGACCAATCCAGAAGCGTGCCCATGGTTTTTGACGGGGGAGGGGGGTGGGAGAAAGTAATAGCCGGGGGTAGGGCATAATAATGTTTCATGGATGGCTATAATTATAGGGGAACTTTGTTTAAGATTGGAGTACAGTCAATTGTTAGTTATTTATTTTGTGTGAGCTCATGGTCATGGTTTATTAAGATTCATGTTTCATGTACGTGTTTCAGTTGATTCAAATTTGGATTAAACATCATACTAAGAACGAAAATGACAATTGTTAGGATGTAATCATTACCCGGAAGAAACATTGACCAAGTTAGGGTTAGTTAGGGTTAGGGTTAATTAATCCACACATTTTCTTTGAACTCTTGTGGTGCTCTATTAGTATTACCAATACAAGCATATAACATATTTTCGTTAACTTGGTAATTATCGAACTGTGTGTTTGTTTGTTTGATTTTTTATTTCCGAATCCAAGAAAAAAATACAACAATAGTCATAACATTAATCATACAACAATATACAAAGATGTTAACAAAAGTCATATTATATACAGAGTCATAAAATAATAAATAGTACTTGTATGTTGCATATTATATAAAATCATTATCAGGAGGATAGCCCGTGTACAAAATCAATGTACGGTACTGAGATAGTGAATAACATAACTTTGATTTTCGCTCAATATGTACGTGCATAGGCCCATTAAGTACTATTCATTTATTTTAACATGTTATACTTAGATCACAACAATGCACATTTTATGATCCATCATTCATACTTTAACATTTGTTTGAAGTAGGCTATATCAAGAATTTCTACCTAAACTAAAGTGAATTAATATTTTGCTATATCAAAAAATTACGTTTACGTGACATAAAAATATGTGTACCATTATGACGATATGTATACTGTATGTATTTCTTTTGTGGCAGTCCTTTTGTTTAGTCACAAATTAATGAACAAATTATCATACGGTATTAAAGTCATGTAAATAATCACAGAATTGTGGAAGAATGAAGACTCCTAGATCATTAGCCAGGCTTTTGCAGATACTATTTCTGACCAAATGACCTAAACCAAGTAAATGAACTTGGCGCAATTACCGTAAATTAATAATCTGATTGATGTGATAAACATTTGTTTTCAACTCTCTCTTGACACAAATGCAGTTATATAAACAGAAGTTAGCATTTAATTTAACTGAGGGAAGGCATAGTGTATATTAGTGATGAGTGTGCGATAATCATGATAATGTGATAAAATGAATCAGGAAGAAACATAATAATATATGCAGTGCAGAGACCAGTCATCTAACCCAGTTATTATAGACATTATGTAAACAAATCAGTGTCAAGAAACATTGGTACTTTGACTGAAATCAACATGGACGCACAGTAGGTACTCATCTCACCCGTCTCCTAAAATAATATTGCAAGCAAGGTTCAGGTAGTAGTGTTGAGTTTATATGATCTCATCTATTCTTGATTTTTGTTTTCTCTCTCTCGATTTGTATTACTCATAAAGAATAATGTGATCAATTATTTTTACACTTGCCGATAGAATGTTTTTTATTCTAAACTTAATGTGCTGACAATATTTGGGCAAAAGCATAATGTAATAATCTGGCAAAGTCATCTACACTATACTGCTCTCCCTCATACCATGGACCCTGTAGGGTCCATGCTCATACCTATATTGTAACTATCATGTACAGAATATCGAAGTAAATGCAAAATAATCCTTTTATATATTCCTGTCCACAAGTTTAGGAAACAATTTTTTTAGTGAGAAGTAACCCCATGGATATTCCGATCGGCCAAGCGATTTTATTACCCTGGGCTCAGAACGGTGCCAAGGACATGTACATTTTGTCCAGCCACATACTGAGGGAGAACATTTAATGGGTTTCTCATGTAGCCAACTCAGGCCAGTAGAAAAGATAAAACATATTTGTAAGGTGTGTGAAAATGACCGCGGTGGAATAAGAACTCATACCTTAGCAACCAATCGAAACTAAACTCCGCCCCTGCTCGTTTTCACACACTGTTTAAACATTTGTTCAATATTTTTTACATGAGTTTAGGAGGATGTTTATACGTTTATCGGCACCTTTTTACACAACGTTGCTACAGGTTTTAGGTACAAAATTTTCATACTAGCTAGACCCCTTAACTCCCGTTTCAGAGTTGTTGTAGCTCCAAAGACT
This sequence comes from Echinarachnius parma, assembly GCA_037951105.1. Taxonomy (NCBI): domain Eukaryota; kingdom Metazoa; phylum Echinodermata; class Echinoidea; order Clypeasteroida; family Echinarachniidae; genus Echinarachnius; species Echinarachnius parma. Next base: position 49,003 of record JBAMJV010003364.1, on the reverse strand, counting down.
CTATATGTTGTGTTGTAGTCAGCTCTTAAGACCCCCATTTCAGAGTTCCGTGCGGCACACCCCCGTCAAAAAATAATTCGGGGTATTTACCATTGTGAAGAAACGTACATAATAGGTTCACTAGATAGATACCAAACAAAAAACTACTTGACCAAATTACTGTTGTTGATATAAAATTTCTTTTTAAAAGATTATCTATCCAGTGAACCTAGTCTGTATGTTTCTTTATAATGGAAACTACCCCGTTCCGTTATTTCTGGGCCACCCTGTATAAGCAAATAATATGCGTATGAGGTAATACTCCCCGTTGACAAGCTTAACAATAGTAACTAGGTCCGTCAAGCTCCGGCATACTTAGCTTGCCGCACCTAGTTACTATTGTTAAGCTTAATCTTGTCAACGGGAGGTATGTGCGTTATACGCATATTATTTGCATACATCACAGAAGCGGTCTATTTGATCTAGTCAACCCGTCCTGTTCTCTACCTATTCGCTGCCTTTCAAGCATCTTCGCTTTTAGTCAACACTATTGTCAAACACTCACATACACACATACACATGCGCACCGAACACTTAAATACTCAAACTTCAACACAGACACACACACACACACACGCATTCAATCACACAAACACACACACACACACTAACACATACGCATACTCACACGCACAAACATCCACTCCCGCACGCACGCACGCACTCGCACTCAAACAAACACAAATGCACACAAACACCCCACACATGCGCACACACAAACACAAACCCTTACACACGCGTATACACTCAAACACAACATTAATAAAACTCCCACACATACGCATACAGATACACAACACACACCCACACAAACACAAACACATGAATGCACACTCACAAATGCACACAAACACCCACACACACATATCCACACACACACAAACACACGCACGCACACTCATCCACGCGAACACTCAAACAAACACAAATACACGCACACACTCAAACAAAAACCCATTCCCGTATACACATACGCATATACACACACGCACGCAGGCACTCGCATTCCAACAAACACAAACAAACACATATATACACTCACAAACACACACACACACGCACAAATGCGCACACACGTACACAAAGCCACAAACGCACACATTCAAACACACACGCATACACCAGTTACATAATCCACCACACATACACATACACACGTATAAAACACACACACACACATATACATGTTGATACTTCGGCAAAACTATACTTTAGTAGGGATACTTCTCTGATTACGTAATTCTGAAGACGGTGCACTGGATTTTCCGACGAACCTGAAATCGGGCATGAACTAGTGCTCAGATTGGCCAGACGACGAGAGAGAACGTAAGTGACGTAATTTCTCGCCTAAATGACGTCATTTCTTCTAGTAGGGGCCACAAATATGGGTGTTCACTGCAGTTTGGGGTACAATTGTTTTACTTAGCATACAAACTCCTTGGATCAAAAGAAGAAAATGTATCCAAAGAGACACTCTGTATCTATTATGGAAATTAGGCCTAATTTGCATAGATACAGAGTGTCTCTTTTGACGAATTTTCTTCTTTTGATCCAAGGAGTATGTATGCCAAGTAAAACAATCGTACCCCAAAATGCAGTCATGGACCCCTTAACCACCCCACTACTCGTCGTCCTCAGGTTTGCGAAAAGTCCATAATGCACATCGTACTACGAGAGGACGGGACGCAGCTGACAAGGCGTCGGGGATGTTTTTTGTTTGTTTGTACGACGCGAATGTACGAAAATCATTTACCGTATTCTATTCATTTGTTCATAATTTGAAATCTGATTTCGTTTTCGCACTTGTTGGTACGACGCGAATGTACAAAAGTCATTTACCGTATTAAATTTTACATAATTTGAAATCTAATTTCGTTTCAGTTCGCAATTGGCTGGTAATGTGTTTATTAGTAAAGGCAAATGCGGATTAAACTAATTTATTTTAACTTTCCCGTAGAGTTATACTCAATACACCGTGTCCCAGAAAAAACGAAACCGGGTTTCATGGCAGAAATTTTCTGTCATAATGAATAATTTAATTGATGATATATATATGCCTGGAAAGCTCTGTGTCTCTTCTTTCATTTGATGTGCAACTTATGGCACATACTTCAAGCATGACTGAATTAGAACAATGGAAAGTGGTGTTACCAATATTCAATTTGCACGCATAAATTTGAAGTTTGGGTGAGTTTTAAGAGTTGTAAACGTACTTATTTTTAAAAAGGACAAACACCACATAAAAGTTCATATTTTTATCTTTTACATGACACCTCATGCTAAAAAAATAAATGATTTATGCCAGAGAACGAGTACAATGAAAACATGCCTGATTTCTGCCCGAATGAGTGAAAGTTGAGTAAGAAGTCGCTCAGCTTTCCTGACTAGCAGCTGACAATGGACTTTGATGCATGAGTGAATTTACACAAACATGGGGATCAGGAAACAGGCTAGACCAGGAAACTTACTCATTTGGGCTGGAATCAAGCATGTTTTCATTGTATTCGTTCTCTGGCATATATAATTTATTTTTTGATCATGAGGTGTCATATAAAAGATAAAATTATGAATTTTCATGCGGTGTCTGTCCTTTTTCAAAAGAAGTACGTTTACCACTCTTAAAACTCTCCCCAAAACCTCACCCAAACTTGCAATTTCTGCGCGCAAATTGAATTTTGGTAACACCACTTTCTATCGTTCTAATTCAGTCATGCGTGAATTATGTGCCATAAGTTGTATATCAAATAAAAGAAGAGACACATAGCTTTTCAGACATATATATATCATCAAGGAAATTATTCATTATAACATAAAATTTCTGCCATGAAACCCGGTTTCGTTTTTTCTGGGACACGGTGTATAATAACATCCTGCGCATTTAATATTGTGTACCACACATTATTTCAAATAATGGTTATATAATTGACCACCGATATAGTACACGCGGAAAACTGATACAAAAAATGCAAGAGAGCTAAAATCAAGACTGATATAGGGAAACAGTCAATTTTATACGTTGGGGCAGTAATTTGGGATGAACTTCCATGTGACTTCAAATGTACGATGTCACGATATGGATTTCGTAAATTGTACAAGAAATATATAAAACGTATCTAAGTAATGTTCTACCAAAAATGTATACGAACGTCGTATTACAGTGTAGATTAATTGTTTGTAATAATTACGTATATATAAACCCCTCACAAAATTGTGGGATGCAACGCCTTCAGTTTCATACAATCAAATGTATTTTTGTACAATATCGCTGTCGATCCTCCCCAATATTCACTGTACATACCCGGCTTTTATAATCATTACAAGTGAGGTGTCATTGGGTAGATAATTGAAAATGTTTTCTTCTGAATCTATATTCAACACTATATCTTCATTGTTAAAGATATTCATCGTCAAAAGAATTTGAACTTGAGAAAACCGTGATATGAGAGTCATGCCCCGTACTCATAATGCTTACAAATTGGGTAACATTTTAAAAGAGGATTAAATGATTTATTCTGGACTTGCAATTTAAAAAGTAAAGAGCAATTGATGGAAATTGGTAACTCCTTTATAAAAGAAATGTTGGTAGCCTGGAGTGATTTAACTTTTCTTGAGAACCCAAATGATCATTTTATTAATAATCAAGTAATTTTGAATAATTCATGTATTCAAATAAATGGGAAGCCTGTTTTAAAGTCTGATTGGATAAATAATGGCGTAATACAATTGTGTTATTTATTTTAAAAAGATGAGTCATTGTTTAGTTATGATGAATTTGTAAAAAAAAAAAAACATATTCGTTGTCATTTTATGGAGTTGTATTCTGTTATATCCGCCATTCCTTTGCAATGGAAACGCATCATTACAAATGCTCCCATTTAAAATATGAATCAGCATGAACATTTAATTAATACGTTGAAAAAGAGAACTAAAATACGTAAATTTATTAATAAATTATGCATTGATAAAATAATTCAAGTTCCAATTTCACCACAAAATGAACTCAATTTTATTGGAACCGATCATGGATTGGAAAGAAATGTACGCTATTCCTTTTAAATATGCATTATCAACAAAATTGCGTTACTTTCAGTTTAAAATTTTACATAATATTCTTGGGGTAAATAAATAGTTGAAATTGGTAGGTATATTAGATTCTGATCAATGTGATTTTGTCCAAATAGTGTTGAATCAATCGCACATTTGCTCTGGGATTGCCCTGTAACCCTTCAATTTACAATACAATTTCAGGTACACACTTTAAATGACTTTAAATTTCTGGAGGGAATTTCTGCCACTTGAATTTTTTTAATTTTATACGCAAAACATATATTCTCTACGAAATGTAAAAAATGGTAGATTATTATTTGAACTATTTAAGAAACAGTTGAAAAATTATTACCACCTTGAACAAATATTTTTTTTTAAACGAGACAAATTTGCTTTATTTCTTGATAAATGGAGGGATGTACAATTTATTTGAAACGTGTTATGAAACTTATTGTGGTATGTTTCATTCATATTACTATGTTCACATCACATAAATTATTTTGTATTTTGTACTTATAATATTTTTGTTAACTTGCTTTGAGATCTTAAATAAATTTTACCCCAAAAAATAATAACAATAATCGATTACAAATTATATCGATTATATAAACGATATAGATTATTAGTAATCGATTCAAATGTTAAGTTATCAATTGATGATTAGAAATAATAAAAAAAATACAAAAAAGTATTGCTATCGGGGAGTTCATGATCGATTATAAATGATCGTAAGTCAAATCTAAAATTTCAATTTTTGTAATTATTTATATTGAAAAATATTGTTTTCATGTCCTTGTTGCTGTATATGATTTATAAAGATATATAAAAAATATAAATAACACTTGAGTAGAATAGGATACCCGTCTAGAGTAATCAAAACATTGATGACGTCATGATTATCGATTTGTTGTGACGTCATCATTTGTTTGTAAACAAACAAATGACGTCACGGGTTGTTTGTCAACAAAGGTTGTGTAATAACAACAAACACATGGCTTTGCGTCACAACAAATGTAGTGTAATACGCCCCCCTAATAATTGTATCAACATCGTTGCACAATTTCCCCCCCCCCCCCCTCCCCCGCCCCCATAATTATTTATAAACATTGGGTCTGTTTTGGTTGTAAGTAACAACACATTCGTAATAGGGTCCCCGCCAAACTTAAGCATAAAGTGTACGCTCACGGGATATATGATGATTACCATTTGTTCGTGCCTAACAATTCCTGGCGCAGGTTTTTGGCGCGCTTCAAGTTATATTATTGTTATCATTATTCATAAAAAATGGCGCAAACTATCGCTAGGGTTTTTGGCGCGTAGATGATTCAAGTTAATGTTTATTATTCATAAATAGGTTTTGGTGCGTAAAAGATCTCCGCGGGCTTGCGATTAAAAATTAAACTTTTAATTGGTTAAACACACTGTGCCTGATTTTTTAACAAGATGTTTTTTAAATTGTCTTAGGTTTTTACTACAACTATCGAGATAGCTACGATGCCAAACGCAAATTAAATGTTGAAGATACCATCAAAGGAATGTTCCTCTGTCCACTCTTACTGGCCCGAATTTTGGTTGTAAGATAAGTAACAACACATGCATAATAGGGTTCCCGTCTATACTTGTATCAACATCGAGGCGCAATTGCCCCCTAAACCATAATTATTTATAAACATTGGATCTGTTTTGGTTGTAAGATGTCAACAGAAGTCAACACACATTGCGTAATCTAGGTTTGTTAATAAATGTTACTTTTAAGTCGAGAAGATTGGTTGTAAAGTTTGATGCAACACATGTATATACTGTATGTATGAGATTACTACAGCGGTACTTATACATGTGAATACGGTACTAACAGTAGCCTACATTTACAGAACCCCTATTTATGGAGAGTGATGAATAAATTGTTCGCTGGGTGAAAGACGGGGGCAAATTTCTCTGTGGACTGTAAAGCGGAGCTGGCTAACGAGACGTCTGCCTTTGCCAGGCGAGAGCTGTTGAGTGCACTGTGGCGTGAAATACGTATGCGAAACGTATACCGGTGAGTGCTTCGAACGCTGAGTTCGTGTCTCTATTGTTGCGTTGTTACGTAACGTGTATACACAAAGATAGCTGTTTGCTGGGGAGCGCGTGCAGAGGGAATAAATCAATAACATTTCTATGGGTGTGTTGGGGTAGGGGGTAGCTGGGATGTATTGGCGCCTAATTCGATTCAGAAAATGGCGCAAACTATCCTTAGTGGTTTTGGGCACCCAAACAAGTCACCTTATATTGTTGTTTCATTCATAAAATGGCGCAAACTATCCCTCAGGGTTTTACCGCGTAAAGAATTCAAGTCATTGTATATTACTATTCAACAAAATGGCGCCAGTTGGTCCTAGGGTTTTCCCCGCGTTAAAGATTTAAGCTATTATGTAACATGTTTACAAATAGATAGCTGTTTACTATGCAGTGCATACACAGTGCATGGGGCGAGCAGAGGGAATAAGTCAATAGGGAGTAGCTGGTATGCACGGGCTATTGTAGGCTGCTAGTGTCGGAACCTGTAGCTGGAATCGCACGGCTCCGCGGGAGTTTTACTAGGCGGGTTACCTGCCCGGCCGTTCTCCCATATTCACAGGGCGACTGGGCGGGAGTTTTACTAGTCGGGTTACCCGCGCGTTCTCCGTAACTCACAGTGGGTGACTGGCTGAATAATATGGCGCAATAAAACGTACGATCACGGGATACAATTATGATGTTTTTCCCTCTTTTCGCGCCTAACAATATCTGGCGCAATTCAAATGTACGCTCACAACACATGTCTTTCCCTCTTTTCGCGCCTAACAATTTCTGGCGCAATTAAAGTGTACGCTCACAACACATGTCACTATAATAAAACACTAATACACACCAACACACACTCGCAAACACTTATACATACACATATTACATACACGACTTATTCATACATGTATACTTTAAATAAAGGGCTAATCACTTTCAAGTTTTGGTTTTGAGGTTAATTATTTATTGTATTATTGATAGCAACATAAATTACATGTATAATAAATAAAACATTAACGATAAAATAATTAATTAGATTGGGGCAATTCCACGCCAAAGTGGACATTTGACCAAAAATTTTACAAGCATTTTTATGATACAAATTTGGTATAAAATCAAAGCCTAAATTCTATATTTTTGGAATTCAATGAGATAATTTTAGTTTTACATAATTTTAGTTGTTTTTTTATAATAACTTTATAACCATAATTGAACCCCTCAAATTTGACATTTTTGTGAAAAAGTGTTTTGATCCTGTGTTTGTTTTATATTTCCCCAGTTAAGCCTAAAAACCATTATTCTGACTCCTGAAATATGACCATTTCGTAAAATAGTAAATTTGTATGATTTATTTGATTTGTTATGCTTCAATGACTTCTTATTTTCAGCCTATGAAAATGTCCTTCCGTTACCGAAAAATCAATATTTTTAATTTTGTGGCTCACATAGTTGTTAGAGAGCAGACCAATCTTCAGTGCAAAGCAAGTTCAAGTAGGCCTTCCCATTTCTAACAATTATGTCACTCAGTGTTTATTCGTTAATTAATAAATAACAAAAGAAAATGTCCTTCCGTTACCATACACATGGTAACAGATGGACAAGGTACCTCATATTACATATTATGACAAAATTTATGTTCAAAAATTGGTCTCTCATAATATGAAAACCCAAATAATGAGACAATACCTGCAATGGCCAGCTATCAATGGCGTAGCGTGGTCAGACTAGTAATTTTCTATGATACAAACTCATTTTAGACCACAAAAGAAATGTTTCCTTCTCATAAATGGTCTTTAAATTTCAGAATTAATTTTAATGTACAATTCGTATAGACTTTTCAGAGGTCCTTCCGTTACCGTCCTTCCGTTACCGAACACTGAAGTAATTAATTTATCATAATTAATATACCAATGTAGATATTTTTCTTAAAAGGTGGTGTTATACTCTGTGAACATAAGGAAATGGACTAGTAGCCAACTTAACATGATACACCTCGTAACTTCACAGAGATTGGGTCATAACTAAAAAACGTGAAAATCCATGTCCATTTTGGCGTCCTTCCGTTACCGGCCTCATTAGTGTCCATATCTAATTTACATAATGCGGTCAAAATTTTAGAAATAGTGGAAATCAAAGGTGTCCCAACAAGGATCAAAGACATGCCATTTAGAATAAAAAAATCAAAAGCAGGATCCTGGAATTATTTGATTTAAGTTCCAAAATTGTGTCTGAATGTCCTTCCGTTACCGTGGAATTGCCCATTGGGTTGTTCAAGAATATACTCATGTATTAATTGAATACAATCACATCAATAACGCACTGATACTTGTTCTTTGAATAAACAAGATATCAAAGACATGTCAAATAGTTTGATTTAATTATTTTGTTGATATGGAAATTCCAAACATTGTAAGATAGTGTAGGGATTTATTTTGTACAGTTTTACCCTTTTATTATTTGGCACTTACTATGCCACTTGCCCTTTATCATTTGGTATCTGGTTCAAAGTTCCTTCCTATTATGTTCATGCTTGAGTTACCATCCAATCTCATCAATACATGTTACATTTCATTCATGCCTAGCTTCTAATTCTATCCTATTGTTTCTCTCTGGCATCTGACCAATTGACTCTACTCTCTAGATCTAAACTCTCTTTCTCTACATGTGTGAATTCCACACATGTCTTCGCTATTGTATCTGGTCACCTTTCCATACCATCTCACTGATCATCACATTCCAACCCCACCCCCATCTTTCTTATTGGTTCTTTTGAATAATAGGGTTAGTCCATTTGAGTTATCTATTTTTGTGATTGGTTGTATTGGTTTCCCCCTTGGTTATATTGGTTCCTCCCTTCTGTTAATTTGCATATTGTATATTTTGTTATTTCATGTGATTTCTTGTATATATTGGGCTGTATGCCTTGTATTAAAGAGTGCACCACCAGACTACTCGCGTGTCAACTTGTCATTTTGTTTCTCCTTGCGTTCTACCGTATATATGTATGTTCCTGTTGTTTGCCGATTGATTTGTTGCTGATTTGACTGAGTTACTTTCTACCAGTATAATTTCCCGTTATAGTTATCCGTTCTACCCACGCTACCCGTTTATTTATCTTCCCCACAATAGCTATTCTTGATCAGTGGGCTACATGGCTGTACGAATTGTACTGTCACAATGTGGTGGTCTTGAAATTCATGTGATGTCCCTAGGCCTAGGGTAATCCTGTCTCCACGCCTTTGACTGTGTAGACTAGCTGAACAGCAGATTCAACCCTTTCCATGTATAGTGCTATATTGTGATGTCTTTGCGCTAGGTTTTCAGCTGTCTCGTTCCAGAGAAGAATCTTCAAGTATTTGAGGTAATCCAGGCAGTCTGCAACTAATTCGGGTTTCATCCCAAGTACGTTGACTACAAAGGGTAAAAGACGCGCCACTTTATTTGTGTCCATATGTTGTACAGCATCCCGCACTTCACCCTCTTGTTTGTGAGTCTTTAGACATCGAAGTATTTCATCAATAAAAAGATATTCTGTCACCATCAATGCGTCAACTTTGTTTACAGCTAGTAGCATTTCCTGACAACAATTCTTTGGGTTGGACATTTTGCCTATGGTTATGACAGCTTCCTAGGTAAACGAATGAATGAATGAGAATGAATTTGTCAATTGATATATTTGTATTCACTCCTGTTGTGTTATCTTTGAATAATAGAAGTGTCCGATCAATGTTTATTTTTAGATGATGACATCATTTTGACCAAGTAGGTGGAGTAAAACCATATGAGTACAAACTGTTAAATAAACAAGTTTAGACATGAATCTGTAGTTTTAAGCATCGCTTTCTCTCCCACTCTCTTCATCCGTGTCGTCATCTTGATTGAACAGCACAGTAAATTCCTGCGCGTGTCTGGGTATAACTCTGCTGAAGGCTTTGTCAATGTTCATTCCTTTAGCCATCTTTGCTTCAAGGTCAGCTTCAATTCCTCATGAATAACATTATCTTTCAGATGTAAGTGACTGAACAAAAAGTTCTTATATTTGTGAAAAAAGCATCGCTTCACCGCCCACATTGTCTTCACTTTTGCTTTTTCCCGCGCATCCTCCTCGCTCATGCCCGTCTGTACATATTTCTCATATTTCTCACTCCACATGTCATTCGTCGCTGCTTTGGCTTCTGATAGCCAGTCCATGTAAGCAACATTGTCTTCTAAATCAGAACTTTCTTCTTCGTCGTCGTCATTGCTGGTCTCTTTTTCATCTTCTTCTTCTTCTCCTTCCTCTTCTCCTTCTGATATGTCTGTCTCAGAATCATCTCCAACGGAACTATCATGATCAACATCAGAATCATCTGCTATTCCTTCCTCTATGGAATTGACAATTGATTTATGCTTTTTATGGGCTGGTTCATAGTCGTTTGTATATTCGTCATCGTGAATGGTTGAATCATCCATCATAGTCCCCTCTTCTGCGTGGAACATTTCGTTATGTCTGTTCAATGTATATTTACGGCCAAAGCTTCTATGACACAGGTGACAGATGAAAGGTTTTGAATTTGAATTAGAGTACATGTTGACTCTTTGATTTATTATCAATTAATAGAAAATAATGCATCAAGTAACTCATTATATAATTACATCACGCCTATATCTGTTTGGTTGCTATATTGAAATATCTAGAATCATTTCCTCATTGGCTACTTATTTTTATCATTATTTCACACATTTGCACACCTAATGTGACACATGTGACACATACAGCACATATAGCACATTCAATACATTCAATTGGTACATAACCATGTGTCAAATCTATTAAATGTGTCACATTGCACACTACACATATTACACACATAATGTGACACATGTGACACATATAGCACATACAGCACATTCAATATATTCAATTGGTACATAGGCATGTGTCCAATCTATTAAATGTGTCACATTGCACACTACACATATTACACACATAATGTGACACATGTGACACATATAGCACATACAGCACATTCAATATATTCAATTGGTACATAGGCATGTGTCAAATCTATTAAATGTGACACATATAGCATACAGCACATTCAATACATACCCCTCTCTAAAAAAAAAAAAAAAAAAAAAAAAAAAAAATGGGGGCATGTATTGAATGTGTTGTATGTGCTATATGTGTCACATTTAATAGATTTGACACATGCCTATGTAGCAATTGAATATATTGAATGTGCTGTATGTGCTATATGTGTCACATGTGTCACATTATGTGTGTAATATGTGTAGTGTGCAATGTGACACATTTAATAGATTTGACACATTGTTATGTACCAATTGAATGTATTGAATGTGCTATATGTGCTGTATGTGTCACATGTGTCACATTAGGTGTGCAAATGTGTGAAATAATGATAAAAATAAGTAGCCAATGAGGGAATGATTCCAGATATTTCAATATAGCAACCAAACAGATATAGGCGTGATGTAATTATATAATGAGTTACTTGATGCATTATTTTCTATTAACTGATAATAAATCAAAGAGTCAACATGTACTCTAATTCAAATTCAAAACCTTTCATCTGTCACCTGTGTCATAGAAGCTTTGGCCGTAAATATACATTGAAAAGACATAACGAAATGTTCCACGCAGAAGAGGGGACTATGATGGATGATTCAACCATTCACGATGACGAATATACAAACGACTATGAACCAGCCCATAAAAAGCATAAATCAATTGTCAATTCCATAGAGGAAGGAATAGCAGATGATTCTGATGTTGATCATGATAGTTCCGTTGGAGATGATTCTGAGACAGACATATCAGAAGGAGAAGAGGAAGGAGAAGAAGAAGAAGATGAAAAAGAGACCAGCAATGACGACGACGAAGAAGAAAGTTCTGATTTAGAAGACAATGTTGCTTACATGGACTGGCTATCAGAAGCCAAAGCAGCGACGAATGACATGTGGAGTGAGAAATATGAGAAATATGTACAGACGGGCATGAGCGAGGAGGATGCGCGGGAAAAAGCAAAAGTGAAGACAATGTGGGCGGTGAAGCGATGCTTTTTTCACAAATATAAGAACTTTTTGTTCAGTCACTTACATCTGAAAGATAATGTTATTCATGAGGAATTGGTGGCAGACCTTGAAGCAAAGATGGCTAAAGGAATGAACATTGACAAAGCCTTCAGCAGAGTTATACCCAGACACGCGCAGGAATTTACTGTGCTGTTCAATCAAGATGACGACACGGATGAAGAGAGTGGGAGAGAAAGCGATGCTTAAAACTACAGATTCATGTCTAAACTTGTTTATTTAACAGTTTGTACTCATATGGTTTTACTCCACCAAACTACTTGGTCAAAATGATGTCATCATCTAAAAATAAACATTGATCGGACACTTCTTTTATTCATAGATAACACAACAGGAGTGAATACAAATATATCAATTGACAAATTCATTCTCATTCATTCATTCGTTTACCTTGGAAGCTGTCATAACCATAGGCAAAATGTCCAACCCAAAGAATTATTGTCAGGAAATGCTACTAGCTGTAAACAAAGTTGACGCATTGATGGTGACAGAATATCTTTTTATTGATGAAATACTTCGATGTCTAAAGACTCACAAACAAGAGGGTGAAGTGCGGGATGCTGTACAACATATGGACACAAATAAAGTGGCGCGTCTTTTACCCTTTGTAGTCAACGTACTTGGGATGAAACCCGAATTAGTTGCAGACTGCCTGGATTACCTCAAATACTTGAAGATTCTTCTCTGGAACGAGACAGCTGAAAACCTAGCGCAAAGACATCACAATATAGCACTATACATGGAAAGGGTTGAATCTGCTGTTCGGCTAGTCTACACAGTCAAAGGCGTGGAGACAGGATTACCCTAGGCCTAGGGACATCACATGAATTTCAAGACCACCACATTGTGACAGTACAATTCGTACAGCCATGTAGCCCACTGATCAAGAATAGCTATCTTACAATGTTTGGAATTTCCATATCAACAAAATAATTAAATCAAACTATTTGACATGTCTTTGATATCTTGTTTATTCAAAGAACAAGTATCAGTGCGTTATTGATGTGATTGTATTCAATTAATACATGAGTATATTCTTGAACAACCCAATCTAATTAATTATTTTATCGTTAATGTTTTATTTATTATACATGTAATTTATGTTGCTATCAATAATACAATAAATAATTAACCTCAAAACCAAAACTTGAAAGTGATTAGCCCTTTATTTAAAGTATACATGTATGAATAAGTCGTGTATGTAATATGTGTATGTATAAGTGTATGCGAGTGTGTGTTGGTGTGTATTAGCGTTTTATTATAGTGACATGTGTTGTGAGCGTACACTTTAATTGCGCCAGAAATTGTTAGGCGCGAAAAGAGGGAAAGACATGTGTTGTGAGCGTACATTTGAATTGCGCCAGATATTGTTAGGCGCGAAAAGAGGGAAAAACATCATAATTGTATCCCGTGATCGTACGTTTTATTGCGCCATATTATTCAGCCAGTCACCCACTGTGAGTTACGGAGAACGCGCGGGTAACCCGACTAGTAAAACTCCCGCCCAGTCGCCCTGTGAATATGGGAGAACGGCCGGGCAGGTAACCCGCCTAGTAAAACTCCCGCGGAGCCGTGCGATTCCAGCTACAGGTTCCGACACTAGCAGCCTACAATAGCCCGTGCATACCAGCTACTCCCTATTGACTTATTCCCTCTGCTCGCCCCATGCACTGTGTATGCACTGCATAGTAAACAGCTATCTATTTGTAAACATGTTACATAATAGCTTAAATCTTTAACGCGGGGAAAACCCTAGGACCAATTGGCGCCATTTTGTTGAATAGTAATATACTAGCTGTACCCGCGGAAATCCGCGGGTTTTTGTAAGAGAAAGACGATGATGACATAACGACACTTTACTAAATATCCCACAGTCATCATTTAAATAGTAAGACAAAATAGACTCGGGCGATTCAATCCCACCCCACAACCCGTCGGGGCCCCGTCTAACGATACATCCGGCCAATGTATAACAAAATCATGATGGTTTAGTATCCACGCAAAGTTATTCAGTTATCCCCCATATTTGATATGATCCATAATTTGTTCCGCTTGTATTAAAATAGATGCAATGCACTATATGTTCGTGTTCTTGCTAATAAAGTAGCTTCGCCGCTCCCCCCCCCCCCACCCCCCGCGGCTCCAATTGCCTGTATGACAAATAACCCGTCGTGTCCCCTACACGTTTCATATCATAAACTAAGTTCTCCCGCGTATACCTTTTTTCATATTCTTGTGAAACCCGATGATATATTCCTTTGAAGGGAATAGTAGCCGTGTATTTGAGCAGATACCTCCCCCGTCCATTCTACCCCACCCCCACCCCCACTCCCCACCCCCACCCCCTCGACGTCTCTTCTGGTACTGCATGGTAGCTTCGTGGCCGACTTAATACATCTTACCACAAGCTGGCGCAATTACAGTATCGTGTACGGTAGGGCGAATGAGATACTGTAGTGCCCAGAGACGATGGTCAGCAGGTCAGTGAGCTATGCAAATAAACTACTACGGTTCGGTGGGGTAATTAGATGACTGCGCGACCTGTATACACGGCTGTACAGCCATTGCCCGTTGTATAACCGCAGCTAAATTGAAGATGTCGCATTTTGTCGTCGATGCACTTACAAACACGATGCCAATCGGCAATAGCGATCATTACCATACCATCCGCGTAATATAAATATTGATATTTATCAAAACCTGGGTATTTTTGCAACGTGTTATATCTAAAATGGTTTCTCGATATATTATTTGTTTTATCTACTCCAATTTATATTCTTACAAATAATTTTACGGCGATAAATCGTTAGTCAATGCTCGGCGTCGTAAACGGGCAATTGCCATTGCTGACTTTCCCTTTTCTTCGATCTGGAAGACGACCACGGGGCGGGAGCGACTCGGGAATGCCTTATTGTCCTCCGCAAAACGTATATCCTTCGATCGCGACGGTCGGGGAGTCGCCGAATCCTCGGGGTGAGGATATCTCGAGTGGGAACCATTTTGGGGGGTTGAAGCTTACCGTATTAATATAATAGACAACAATGACTTGAATTCTTTACGCGGTAAAACCCTGAGGGATAGTTTGCGCCATTTTATGAATGAAACAACAATATAAGGTGACTTGTTTGGGTGCCCAAAACCACTAAGGATAGTTTGCGCCATTTTCTGAATCGAATTAGGCGCCAATACATGCCAGCTACCCCCTACCCCAACACACCCATAGAAATGTTATTGATTTATTCCCTCTGCACGCGCTCCCCAGCAAACAGCTATCTTTGTGTATACACGTTACGTAACAACGCAACAATAGAGACACGAACTCAGCGTTCGAAGCACTCACCGGTATACGTTTCGCATACGTATTTCACGCCACAGTGCACTCAACAGCTCTCGCCTGGCAAAGGCAGACGTCTCGTTAGCCAGCTCCGCTTTACAGTCCACAGAGAAATTTGCCCCCATCTTTCACCCAGCGAACAATTTATTCATCACTCTCCATAAATAGGGGTTCTGTAAATGTAGGCTACTGTTAGTACCGTATTCACATGTATAAGTACCGCTGTAGTAATCTCATACATACAGTATATACATGTGTTGCATCAAACTTTACAACCAATCTTCTCGACTTAAAAGTAACATTTTATCTCGTAACTCTCGTTGCGAGACTAAATGAGATCCCGTCCGCGCATGTGCAGTCAATTCGTCTTTTGCATGTTGCGATGGGCGGACGTGTCCGCCATTTTGACTTCATTTTCAGCCGGAAAATTTCGCTATTATTTCACTCATATTATCGTTAAATTGTTAGCGAATGACTTTTGAATAGTTTGCAACCTGTTTTGGATTTTATATTTGTCTGTCGGAGCTGTATTCGTCGATTCGAAAAATAACCATGGATTCGGATTCGATCGCAGCGGCCGCTACCATGGCTACCGCTGCAACGAGCTCCGCCGCGAAGCCGCGGGAGAAACCCGCCAGCTGTAGCCCGTGCGAGGAGCCGGGGGTTCCCGCCGCACCGTCTGCGGGTAAGGCAAAGCCAAACCCGAAGAAGGGAAAAACAAAAACTAATCAACCGAGTAAGGCTAAGCCAAGCTCGGGCAAGCCTCCAAAGACATCCAGCAATGAGGCTAGAGTACCTAAGATGTCAGCACCATCAAAGTCACCCGTTGGGGACGATTACAATACAAGATTGGCCAGATTAGAATCAATGATTTCCACACTTGTTGATGCCTCGGCCTCAGGCAGAGCCAAGGGTCCGGGCATGCACAATTCTTCCCCACGTGGGTCAGAGCAGCGTCGCCCGCCAGAAGCGGAAATTGATGATGTGGATATGGAACCTGAATGTGATTATGACTATGACCCTGATGATGAGTCCATCCCTGTAGCTGGCCAAGCGGAATCTGATTGTTCTCTCACAAATCCTGCAATCTTGGCAAAGCCATCGGATAACATTCCTGCGTTTGCAGCGAAATTTGCTGTACCGACTGGGGTGGGTGAACACCTGGATGAAGAGATAGCCAACACAGCAAGATTTTACCTTCAGGAGGCTCTTGATGAGACTGCTCTCGATGAAACTTACAAGAAGTACCCCATGCCCGGGAATTGTTTCCCCCTGAAGACACCCAAAGTTAACCCCACGGTCTGGGAGAATCTACCAACCCCTACACGCACAAGAGATCTGAAACTCCAGAAGATTGAAAAGGCTCTGACAACTGGCATTACTGCCTTTGCATCTACTTTGGATGCAGCCACTTTATCAGAAGCTCAAAATGATGCCCTAGGCTTACTGTGTCATGCCAACTATGAGCTCAATCAGATCAGGAGGGATCTGATCAAACCAGAACTTGATGCTAACTGTTCTCAGCTATGCAAGCCTTCCAACCCAGTGACTAACTACCTCTTTGGAGATGATCTGGGGAAGCAAGTGAAAGAGCTTCAGGAACAGAAGAAAGCGGTCGCGGGTGTGATGAAAGGCCAAAAAATGAGGCCAAGTAAGCAGTTCCACCCCTACAAAAAGCCGGGTGACAGATACCGTAGTCAGCCACGTGCTGGAAGCTGGTCCCCTCGCGAGTCTTATCGCCCGCCAGTCGCAGGAACTTCTCGTTCCCCTTTTTTGGGACAGCGCCCATCATGGAAGCGAGACCCCCCAGCTCGCACTTACACTCCAACGTCAATGACGGGCCAGTCTCGGGGCAGACAGGCACAACAGCCTCATCGTCAGGGGCTGGGGAGGAAGTAGACAACCAGCCAAATCATCCCGAGTCCACCAATGACCCAAGTGAGGTAGGTGGCAATTCTCATTTGATTTTCACTCCAAATTCACAAGCCGTTGGAGGTCGACTGAAGCTATTTCACAATCAGTGGTCACAAATTACTCAGGACCCATACATATTGAATGCTGTAACAGGGTACAAACTTGAATTTGACCCCAATTTATCTCCACCAGAACAAAGAAAACCATGTTTTCCATATGCCTTTAGTGGCCACGAGAAAGAAATAATTGATCAGGAGATAACAAAACTTGAAACAAAAAATGTTATTGAACAGTGTGAACATACTGATGGAGAATTTATTTCTAATATATTTATTAGACCTAAAAAGAATGGTGGAATACGAGTTATATTAGATCTCTCAGAATTAAATGACTTCATGCTATATCAGCATTTCAAGATGGACAGCATTCACACAGCAACGTCGCTTATCTATGATGATTGTTTTTTAGCTTCAGTCGATCTGCAAGATGCCTACTATACGGTACCTGTGCATGAATCTCATCGCAAATACTTGCGTTTCTTTTGGCAAGGTGTGCTATGGCAATACAAAGTGCTACCTAATGGGCTGAGCTCTGCTCCACGATTGTTTACAAAACTGCTCAAACCAGTTTTCTCTACACTGAGACAAGCGGGGCATTTAGTTGTAGGGTATTTGGATGATACCCTCATCATTGGGAACTCAGAGGAGTCTACACTGAGCTCAGTGAAGGCTGTTACTTCTCTGTTAATAAAATTGGGGTTTTTGATTCACCCCGAAAAGTCAGAGTTGAAGCCGGTAAAAGAATTACAATTTCTAGGGTTTCATCTTAATACTGTGAACATGAGAATCACCTTGCCAAGGGAAAAACAAGAAGAATTACGAGAGACATGCACTTCCCTCATAACAGAAACATCCCCATCCATAAGGGAAGTAGCTAGGGTCATTGGGAAAATTGTAGCTACGTTCCCAGCAGCACAATATGGGCCCCTTCATTACAGGAGCATTGAGACTGATAAAGTTAAAGCTCTGAAGGTCAACAGGGGTCATTATGATCGGAGTATGAATCTATCTCGGGGCGCAAGACAAGATTTGACTTGGTGGATTTACAATATCCGTTCAATCTTTATGCCTATTAAAAGAGACAAAATCTCTGTAGAAATCCAGTCAGATGCCAGTGGAAATGGTTGGGGGGCCACTGATTTGCATACTAGCACAGGGGGTAGATGGAATAAGGAGGAATTGGCAAAGGCAAAGCTTGCTGGTATTAACTTCCTTGAAATCAGTGCAGCATTCTTGGCTCTCCAGGCTTATTGCAAAAACATGAAGAATGTACATGTCCTAATCAGAATTGACAATGTAACTGCAGTCACATATCTGAATAATATGGGGGGTATGAAGTCGCCCCTATGTAATGATATGGCACGTCACATCTGGGAATGGTGTACACAGCGTGGCATTTGGATTTCAGCTGCCTACATACCAGGCAGACTAAATGTTGAAGCGGATCGCATGTCCCGAACATTTAATGATAGGCTAGAATGGAGGATAAACAAGAAAAGCTTTCAGAAAATAGTTCATCAATTTGGCACCCCCGAAATAGATTTATTTGCCTCAAGACTAAATGCACAATTACCAAGATACATCTCTTGGTTGCCTGATCCCAAGGCAGAGTCAATTGATGCCTTCTCAGTAGACTGGAAACAGTTCAATTTCTATGCTTTTCCTCCATTCTGCCTTGTGGCAAGGTGCCTACAGAAAGTTTTGAATGATAACGCTTGTGGAATTGTTGTTGTACCAAATTGGCCAACCCAAGCTTGGTTCCCTCTTCTAAGAAAGATGATGTTAGAGGAACCGTTAATCCTACCTAGAAGTAAAAGTTTGCTAACACAACCAATTTCTGGGGATTGTCACCCCCTGAGTAACAAAATTGATCTTCTTTGTTGCAGGCTTGGCGCAACCAATTTCTAAACAGGGGTCTGCATGTGAGAACTGTTGACATCATGTGTGCATCTTGGAGAGAATCTACCAAGAGACAATACAGAGTCTACCTGAACAGGTGGGAAAAATTTGCCAGAGACAAGGGAATCAACATGTATTGTGCAAAGGTGGAATATGTCCTGGACTTCTTGCGTGAATTATTTGATGGATCACACTTAAGTTACAGTGCTGTTAATACAGCAAGGAGTGCACTAGCTTCCTTCATGACGCTGAGAGACAGCGTGCATACAATAGGATCACATCCTCTTATTTCCAGATTCATGAAAGGGGTTTTCAATCTACATCCTCCAGTCCCACGGTATCGTCACATTTGGGATGTGAAGACTGTATTAGATTACCTACGAAGATTATCGCCAGCAGGAAGACTATCGTTAAAGGATCTAACACAGAAACTCGCCATGTTGGTAGCTCTAGTATCAGCACAGAGGATACAAACATTCCATCTCATTCACCTTGACAACATCACCTTTGCACACGAGTCAGCCACTGTCTCCATTTGTGACCTATTAAAACACAGTAAACCCGGACGGGTAGGTCACTCGGTGCAACTCAAAGCATATGCCAAAGATAAGAGACTGTGTGTTGTTAGATATTTGAAAAAGTACATTGAACGTACCCAAAGCATTAGGGGTACAGAAAAATTCTTATTCTTGTGTCACAAAAAACCTTACCATCGAGCATCAAAAGCCACTATTGCTCGCTGGATCAGAAACATTTTGCAAGTGTCGGGAATCGACACCCGTAGATTTAAGTCACATTCAACTCGAGCCGCAGCGACATCGGCAGCCAAGAGGGCAGACGTTCCTATAATGGACATCATGTCGCAGGCAGGATGGAGCAATGAAAGTACATTCAATAGATTTTACAACAAACCAGTGGACCAAGATGGGTCCAGGTTTAGTGTTGCAGTGTTGGAAAATGACCACCACTAAAGTTGTGAGTGCAGGGATGAGAAGACTCTGCTTTTCTTACGAACTGTAAGACTTCATTTGTTGTTATGAGAAGAAGACATGCCTGCATAGATAACTAGGTTTGTGTTTTCATTTATTTGGAATTGTTTTCCTAACATGTTTCACCAAATGTGACTCCTGACTCTGCTTTGAAATCTCATTTAGTCTCGCAACGAGAGTTACGAGATAAAATAGAAGGATTAAACAAGAACTTACCTGTTTGCAGTTTGATCCTTATTTTATGAGTAACGGGAGGTAAGAGACTAAATGCCCTCCTCTCCCTCCCTACTCATCAGGAAATTATCTCAAAGTCATTATGTTGTATTTATTGTGCATCTATGCACGAAACTCATCAGGAGTCACGTTTGGGCTTTGGAAATTGACTGCACATGCGCGGACGGGATCTCATTTAGTCTCTTACCTCCCGTTACTCATAAAATAAGGATCAAACTGCAAACAGGTAAGTTCTTGTTTAATCCTTCTATTTATTAACAAACCTAGATTACGCAATGTGTGTTGACTTCTGTTGACATCTTACAACCAAAACAGATCCAATGTTTATAAATAATTATGGTTTAGGGGGCAATTGCGCCTCGATGTTGATACAAGTATAGACGGGAACCCTATTATGCATGTGTTGTTACTTATCTTACAACCAAAATTCGGGCCAGTAAGAGTTGACCATTAAGGGAAGGAGAGAGGAACATTCCTTTGATGGTATCTTCAACATTTAATTTGCGTTTGGCATCGTAGCTATCTCGATAGTTATAGTAAAAACCTAAGACAATTTAAAAAACATCTTGTTAAAAAATCAGGCACAGTGTGTTTAACCAATTAAAAGTTTAATTTTTAATCGCAAGCCCGCGGAGATCTTTTACGCACCAAAACCTATTTATGAATAATAAACATTAACTTGAATCATCTACGCGCCAAAAACCCTAGCGATAGTTTGCGCCATTTTATGAATAATGATAACACTAATATAACTTGAAGCGCGCCAAAAACCTGCGCCAGGAATTGTTAGGCACGAAAAAATGGTAATCATCATATATCCCGTGAGCGTACACTTTATGCCTAAGTTTGGCGGGGACCCTATTACCAAAACAGACCCAATGTTTATAAATAATTATGGGGGCGGGGGAGGGGGGGGGGGGGGAATTGTGCAACGATGTTGATACAATTATTAGGGGGGCGTATTACACTACATTTGTTGTGACGCAAAGCCATGTGTTTGTTGTTATTACACAACCTTTGTTGACAAACAACCCGTGATGTCATTTGTTTGTTTACAAACAAATGATGACGTCACAACAAATCGATAATCATGACGTCATCAATGTTTTGATTACTCTAGACGGGTATCCTATTCTACTCACTTGTATGTAGCATGTATAGTGTAATGAATATGACTTGAAGGTTGATTATCTATGAATCAACTCTCTGCAAATACTAACCATTAAAGGGATAGTTGAGTTCTGGTAGAGAGAGTACAGTTTTAGTTAAACTGAATTTTAGTAACCAAAACCTGCACCATTACATTACAAACTGATAATTATAACTCCACCATGCTCAAAAGGAATACGAAAATTATAAACGACTAAATAAAAAGCATTTTATAATAAAAACAAAAAAGAGCTGTTTAAACTAAAGAGGGCGCTTTCAAAAAACGCATTTGTTTAAACCATTTAAACAAAAATATTGTTTAAGTGATGTTTTGTTCAAATAGTGATTAGATAGATAGATAATCAACAACTATCTAAAAACCTCTTTTGACAATTTTGGAAAAGAGGAAGTATTTTAAAACGAATTTTAACGGCTGGTTCAAAATTATCGAATACTTGTGGGGCCCCACATTTATTACAAATGGTTATGTTTATGGATATTTCAGCCGTTTCCGAACCGATTTTGATCAAATAAAGTTTGTTCTGCCATTACAATTGTATGCTCTTTCATATTTGATACTCAGTTGTCCATTATCTCACAAAAACATATTGTTTGTAGCGCCCTCTCTACCAAAATTCAACTATCCCTTTAACCCTATTAAGGCCGGGCTATTTGAGGTCTTCAGCAGGCCGGGGGGGGGCCATTATGGCCACCCCCCTAAGATCTCGGCCGCAGAGCGGCCGATCGCCGTAAAAATTTGCACGCGTGATAAGTGAAGTGTATAGAATACAATGGTAATTTTTAAAAATTTTGAAAAATTCATTAATTTGCATATTTATGGTAATTTATGCAAATAAGTCATGAAATTCATATTTTTACCCATAAATCATATATTCTTCATAATTAAACTCTGGTTTTCACTACATATATTCTTTAGAGCATTTGGAATGATACTACAACAACAAAAATTGGAAGAGCCCGGTTCTTCCTTTTGTTTTCTATTGTTTTATTAATTTCTTATGTATTTCTTTGTTTTTTTAACTTATGTATTTTATTGTTTTTGTTGTTTATTTTATTTCTAACTATAATTTAACTGTTTTGAACCCCAAAACCAACATATAACATGTAAACAACACCAAATATCTAATAATACACCTCATTTTATGAAAATTGATATTTCCATGTTTTGTACACAAATCACGAAATTTAGCGATTTTCGGGCTGACATGCATAGACAAAAGGTCACGTGACTTTGTAACGGAGGGTCCGATTTTCGAATTTTTTTTTTTAAAACGTGCGCAAGACCCGAAAGAAAAAAGTCACCAAGCAGCGGCGCGTCATCTTGCAGCGTTTTGGAGCAATAAACAAAATTCCGGAGGGGGGGGCCATTATGGCCCCCCCCCGGCCTTAATAGGGTTAACAAACACACATGCTAAGAAGAGGTGTATATATATTTTACCGATTATAATTGCTCGTAGGACGATAGGAAGATAGACTTATATAGGGCTAGGAATAGGTTACGGATTATAATTAATATAAGGTTATTATGGATTATGGATGTAAGCTATTGGGTGAATTAAATGTATGAAATACCCGAGAAAACCATGCAGTTATTCATATTTCATTTTCTTGAACAGTGTACATAATCATCGGAATATGGTTGGCTATACGTTGGCTTAACATTGGCCCCACGTCATAAAATTAGGTTTGGCCAACATCAAGAAATTATATTTGGCTAATGTTGGGCTGGCGGACATTTTAATGTTGGGCCAGTGTCAGAATTTGATGTTGGCCCAGCGTCGGGATTTGATGTTGGTCCTACGTTGGACATTTGACATTGGGCCATTGTCAAACATTGATGTTGGGCCAGCATCACAAAATGACGTTTGGCTAACATCTAAAAATGACGTTGGGCCAATGTTGGGCTGGCGGACATTTTAACGTCGGGCCAACGTCAGAATTTGATAAGGGTCCAACATCAGGATTCAATGTTGGTCTAACGTTGGACAACTGACATTGGGCCATTGTCAAAAATTTATGTTAGGCCAACATAAAAAAATAACATTAGGCCAATGTTGGGCAGGCGGACATTTT
The DNA here is from genome assembly GCA_037951105.1 of Echinarachnius parma. Lineage (NCBI taxonomy): Eukaryota > Metazoa > Echinodermata > Echinoidea > Clypeasteroida > Echinarachniidae > Echinarachnius > Echinarachnius parma. The sequence continues at coordinate 25,109 of JBAMJV010003364.1, read as the reverse complement.
AACGTCAGGCCAACATCAGGATTTGATGTTGGCCCTACGTTGGGAAACTGACATTGGGCCAATGTCAAAAATTGATAACAGGCCAACATCCCAAAATGACATTGGGCCAATGTTTTGGCTGGCGGACATTTGGGCCAACGTCAGAATTTGATATCGTCTCAACGTCAGGATTCGATGTCGGGCCTACGTTGGACAACTGACATTGGGCCATTGTCAAAAATTGATGTTAGGCCGACGTCACAAAATGACGTTGTAGTCTATCAGGTTATGTAAAGCAGCAATTTTTTGCTATAATCTTGGCAATGGTTTTTAATGTGTTCTAAATACATCAATGAAAAGGGAAAATGATGTTTCCATTTTTTTTTTTGGTCCCAGGGTGCATGTTGGCGATTTTAAAGTTAATTAGCTAATTTGCATATTTCTGAATAAGGTAAGGGGTCATTTTCCATCTAGGAATAGTACAGTAGTAATCAAAACAATCATGACAGGGTAATTTGGGGCAAGGAATCCATTTCCAGTGCTCATTTTCATGGGTTTATAACCATTTTGGTCTACTACCATTTGGTACACTAGCCAGTTGGTCTACTGATACTTGGTCCACACCAATTTGGTCCACTATCCAGTTGGTCTACTGTAATTTGGCCCACACCCTATACGTCTTATACCCATTTGGTCTACTAGTCATTTAGTCTACATTTAATTTGGTCCACACTCCAATTGGTCTACACCCCATTTGGTCTACTAGTATTTTGGTCTAACATCATTTAGTCCATCATGCAATTGGTCTACAATATACTTGGTCTACATAACATTTAGTCTACTAGTTATTTGGTCTACTATGTATTTGGTCTACACTCTATTTAGTCTACTAACAATTTCGTCTCCAAATCATTTAGTCTACAATCCATTTCGTCTACAACTTATTTCGTCTACCATCCATGTGGTCTACGATGCTCTTGGTCTACTAGTCATTTGGGCTACTACCCAATACGTCTACATACGATTTGGTCTACTAGCATTTAGTCTACAACAACGCCCACGCTGTGTATGAAATGTTGTTCACCATGTAGCCTACAGTTAGTATTTTGAAGTGATGCATAGGTATGGCAAGGAAGCAAAGTCAAAGGGATAGTTGAGTATAGGGGGCACTTTACAAAATATTATTTGTGAGATAACGAAAAACTCACTCTCATATTTTAAAGAACATACAATTTTAATGACAGAAACTATTTTATTTAAACAAAATCGGTTCCGAAATGGCTGCAATATCAATAAACATATATTTTTATTCTAAATTTGCTTTACTTTTTTTACTTTTTAAGAAAAGTTATACAAATCATGAAGTCTACTTTGAAAAAAATCTGAATAGGTTATTTTCAACGTTGTTTATGATATCTCTATTGAATCATTATTAAAACAAAACATGCACAATTTTGTATGAAAATTGATAATTAATTGGGATTTGGAGTGCGCCCTCGTGAATTGTAACAGCTCTTTTTGAATGATAACAGGGTTTTTACCTAGCTGTTTGTAACTGTGTATATGCTTCGAGTTCGAGCATGGTTAAGTTATAACTATTACCTTAATGGTTTGACAAATACTCAACTATCCCTATCCCTTCAAGAGAAAGGGGGTAATAAGTGTGTTTTTCTCTGCATGAAAAGGTGAACATGCATTCATACAGAGAGGTCCCACCTCTCTGCATTCATGATGTGTAATACATGTTTGTTGTGCGTGCTTGGGGGGGGGGGGGGGGAATTCACCCTTAAATACCATCAAACAACCTGGGCGAACTCTTGCTGCACCCACCCACCTTGACATATTCTGACATATTTATAACCCTAAGCATAGGTCCACAATAATATGTAGGGGGCCCTCTTTCCCTGTAAAAAAACAATTAACACTCCGATACATTCTGTAGGCTCACTGGTGCTCACTTGCATGTATTGTATTAAAGGGAATCTAGTAGTAGCTGACTAGTGCACATACTAGTGATGGATACTGTTAATAGTGTGTGAATTTTAGCGTTGTGACATATCCACTTAGAAATGTGTAAAAAGTGTTCATTCGAAATGGATGCTTCACCAAAATGGATGGCACAGTATTGAACGAAAATGTCGCAAACTGATATTCGCATGATACTCAGTGATCGCTTTGCAGTATACATTTCAAAATATGAACTGAACAAATTTATTATTTGATAAAAGGGAAATATGGAGGAAAAAGAAAGAAACAAGATAAAAGTCGAGCCATGACAGAGAAACATTACGTATGAATTTTGTATTTTTGAAATGTTACTCTCCCTTTAATTCCTAGCCTATCCGATAGGCATCGTGCTGTCTGGCAGGTTCTACAACGGCACTGTAAAACTATACTAACCGCGAAAGGCCGAGTATATGGGAGCCAGTCTAATAGTATCTAGCTCTCTTACAGCTTGCTAGCTCGCGATCGCATATGGAATATCCAAACCATATAGAGCCTTGACTAAAGGCTATTTAATTCCCAGTAGAGCTATTTTCCCTTTCACATAATAATTATGAGCAAACATTTTTGTATCACCCAGACCCCCGGCACTGCCCACAGAATGCCTGCATTGTGTTTTCATCACAGCCGCTCTCGAAGCTTCACGTTTGAGGAATTGCATTTGTTATTACATTTAGATGATTATGACTTGACTCAACGCGATAACCCCATCATTCCATGGTGTAACCATATTGTTGATTTCTTCTCGCCATACTGTATGTTTGTTTGTTTGTTTTTTTTTTTTGGGGGGTGACGTGTTTTTGACCATCATTGTCATGAAGTGTCTAACCCAGCAGCAAAATACATGTAGTTCTTTAAGGTGCACCTGTAAAGTGTACAACTCCACACAAACTAATTTGAGCTTCCACCGTTCTCTTCTGGTACGTCTTATTATGGTAAGAGAAGATTGCAATAAGGTTAGATTTAATTCAAATGTCCCTTTAGTATGACAAGATCTATCATTGCTAATCATTCAGCACAAGGGCAGGCTTAAACGTTTATAAACCTCATACACGCCGTACAGTAATTCGTCATAAAAGCCGATGCACATTGTCGTTTTTTAACCAGGAAAGCAGTGTTTTTTCAAAGAAACTTTAACACATCAGTTGAGTTTTGGTATAGAGGGCGCTACATACAATTATTTTTTGTGAGATAATGGAAAACTGAGTGTAAAATTTGAAAGAGCACAATATTTTAATGACAGAATAAACTTTATTTGATCAAATTCGGTTCAGAAACAGCTTAAATATCCATAAACATAGCAATTTATAATAAATGTGGGGCCCCACACTTATTCGATAATTTTGAACCAGCCGTTAAAAATTCAAAAAAATGCTTCCTCTTTTCAAAAAGTTACAAAATAGGTATTCAAATAGTTGTTGGTTATTTCTTTATCTAATCACTATTTCAACAAAACATCAAATGGACAAATTTTTATTCAAAATGGTTGAAACCGATGACTGTTTAGAGAGCGCCCTCTAACGTGTTCACGGCTCTTTTTGAATGATAACATGATCTTTACTAAGTCATTTGTAAATTTGTGTTCCTTTCTAGTTATAACTAATAGTTTGTAATGATGCAGGTTATGGTTACTAAAATTCAGTTTCACCAAAACTGTACTCTCCTTACCAGAACTCAACTATCCCTTTAAAAGCCTGTTACATGTATCATTCAAAAAGAGCTGTTACAACTCAAGAGCGCGCTCTCTGAACACTCATTGGTTTTAACCATTTTAAATATTGTGCATACATATATGTTACGTGGAAATATTGATTAGATAGAGAGATTATCAGCAACTATTTAAAAAACACTTTTATAAAATGTTGAAAAGAGTTTTTTTTAAATTTGTTAACGGCTGGATAAAAAATGGGGACAATAATTGTGGGGCCCCATATTTCTGACAAATTGATAATGTATACTCCGCACAAAAAGAAACAGGACACTCATTTAAGATTAAGACAACATATCTCATATCTTTATCGATGTTATATATATGTTAAAGATAACATTAAAGACAAAATTGACTTCTTCGATATTAGCGTAGAATCCAGGAGAAATCATTCATGCATGACTTGCCACGGTCAATTAACCACCGCAAGGTATGTTTTCAAAAATAGCAAACATTGAACATCCATTCAATCAATTTAAATGTTGACAAGCATGCTATAAACGCTATATTCATGACATGGCAAAATTATTTCATTACAAATGTGATCTTTTTAGTTTCATCTCAATAGAAAAGGTGTAAATGAAGACAAAACTTTGTAGGTCTTATTTTCATCAAAATGTAACAAAATGGGGAATTCCATGGCTAAGGTGTATTCGTCGGAACTACAGTTTGTGCCCTTATTTCAGCATGACACTTGGTATAAATTATTCTCAAGAATTCTACCGTAGTCCAAAGGGTACCGTCCAAAGATCTTCAAAATCTGATGTCACCCTTGGTCAACCATTTGGGCAGTCTCTAACACGTCACTTCTCTATAGTTAAATATATGGTTGAAATTACAAGGGACACATGAAACAGACAAGCTTTATGCCTCATAAACAGACCACTATGTTGATGTTCTCATAACCTGGCCCTGTTTTATTGGAAAATGTGTATTTTGGGAGTATGTTCATGACAATAAGGTTGAATGGTGTCATAATGCTTGCCAATTTATTCCAATTTCTTAACAGCTAAATCCAAAACATTTTGCCCCCCTCCCCCAGTCAGACATACCCAGGCACGCTGCTGGGTTCACCGATGGGTTGTCGCTTTGCTCCCTCGCCAGAGATGGTCAAAATGATTATCCCCAATGGCAAGAAGAAATATCATCCAGATATGGTCTTAAAAATGCTTCCTCTTTTCAAAAATTTACACATGAGGTATTTTAATGGATAGATTAGTTTTGGTATTGATAGTACAGTTTCTGTTTCGGTCAAGCTGCATTTAAGTAACCGAAACCTCCACCATTACATTACAAATTAATAGTTTTAACCCTACCATGCTCCAAATAAATTTTAAAAAAGGACAGACGCCTAAGTAAACAGCTTCTTATCATTTTCAAAAATTAGCCGTTAAAACTGACAACTTATTGTTTTTAACCATTCAAAAGTGACCCTGCTTGTGATATGTTTGTGGAAATAATGATTAGAAAGAAGGAGAGATATTGTGTAACCATGGTAATAACATACGATTATGGGCAAAATATAACAAATAACCGATAATGAAAATCAATGATTATAAATTAGCAGGTAAAATATGTACTGTTACCTGTGATCTGCTTTAATTTAAGCCAGATATGATTGTGTTTTGTTAGCATTGTGTTTTGTTAGCATGGTTACACTTGTACACGGTGGTACAAGAAGTATCTCTTCGAGATTTTCACGAATTTGAATCTAGTCCTGCTACGACGTAGATATCACGACTTAATGGCGGAGTAGCACCACTAGCTTGGCTCCCGAATAACCACTAAATTCTACGTTAATACGCATCAAGTATAAAATGGACTCCAACAAGAACAAGCGGAAGGAAACTCCAGGATATAATTTGCGAAATGCTAGTGTCAATAAGTCTAACAATGGAGGTAAAAACCGAGAAGATACCGCCTCAAATTCATCAGAAAATGGCGCCATATCGCCTCGCAGCGGTATGGACAACAGTGGTGTTAATCGTGCCGGTCGACCGGCTGGGCTAGATTCAAGCACGTCGCTCGATTCTGCGGACATAATCGACACAAGCTCTAACCTGAATGGGATCAGCGAACACAGTCAATGTGCACAATCGCCGGTACATGTTCCATCCACTCAACTGCCCAGCGAACTGTATACGTTCATGACAGAAATGAAACAAATGTTCGGTGAACTGGCATCACAAGTAAACAACAAACTCGATCGTGTTGTTAATGATATTTCAGCGATAAAACATGATCTTGAGGTGACAAAAAGAACTGTATCAGAAATGGAAGCAAGCCTCACTACAACATCCGATCGACTAATTTCAATCGAAAAGGAAGATTTGCCTCGATTGCGAGCCGAACTGGAGAAAAAACTCGACGAACTCGAGGTCCAAGTCACACTTGCGGAGATGCATAATCGGAAACAGAACTTGCTCGTATACGGTGTGCCTGTTCCAACCAATCCCAACGAAAACGTGATCGAAACGATTCAGCAAGTCTTCTCCAAGCAGCTGAACATATCCAGAGAGGAAGCTTCACGGATTCCCGTGGTCAACGCGCACCGTCTTCCTCAGCCCCGGCGTGAACATGGTGAAGGTTCTCAGTTCCAGCCCCAGCGGTCTCAACCACCTGCCATCATCATCAGATTCGCCCGCATGATGGACCGAGATCGGCTACTTCACTCCTACGAGCATCGACCTCGCCGACAACCAGGACCCCCAGGCAGTGATGCAAACGACCCTTCTTCGCAGTTTAGCAAAATCAGCATCCGTACCGATCTTCCTCCCAAAATGAAGCGAGAGAGGGGGAGATTGGCATCAGTGGCATACGACCTGAGGAAAAACAAAAACCTATCAACGAGGATCAAAGTTGTCGGAACTAAAGTTCTGTTACAAACCAGGAAGGCAGTCAGAAATGGAGGTGCACAGAACCCATGGATCTTCTGGTCAGGTCAGTGATGACAACGGGTTAACCTGATAAAATAACTCTTGATAAAGAAGACAATTTCAAACAATTCAATTCATGATTATGGCCGTAACATTTTCTTTTGTCGAGGCTGATTTTACTTGAAATTTACAAGTTCATAATTTCAAGAAACAGTTATATAATTATATAGGCAATTATGCATACATGACCACCTAGTCAAAATTGCTGAAGTCTAAAGTTTGTAATTGGAATGGACATGAATATGAACACCATGAACATTAATATCTACTTATTTTCTAGTATCATTACTCGTGAGATACTAGACGGACACTATCCCTACCGGTCTGTAGGATGAAGAGTATCGTTTTTAATTGGTGTCATTCATTGTTTATTTTCTTTTTTATGTTTGCTTCATCATATTTGATATTGATTTCATATAAATCAAAAATAAGAAATGAAAAAATGCAAAATAAGTACATGGTTGGCTTTTTTAAAACTTATGTCATGATTTTGTTGAAACGTCTTTATTACAATCACTGTTATTCCATATTTCAATGTTATAGCGAGGGCATAAATTTAAAATAATTATTCTGTTTTAAAGAATCTCTTCTGATATGCTCTGTTATGACTATAATCCCTTCAAGGATCCAGGGATAATTGTTATTTGTTCAAATAAGCATGACAAGAATTATACATGCACAGTGTTATTTGCAGTTTTCACCTATTTTTTAGTCATCAAATATTATGACTTCTCTGTACGAATGCATAACAGTGATAATACTAAGACACTAATTTGATTTGATTGTTAACTTTATTTTGTACCTTTATGCAAATGTATTTTGATAACAATTGTGTTTATTGTGGCCTTTTTCTGATTCCGGTACTTGTACGATGTCCAGTTCGTACTTTCAATGTTATTGTATGAATGAACACATACAAGACTAGTGACCCCTCATTCAATTTTGTATTTGAAATCCCCGGCGACCCACATCTAGGTTGTATAGCTGTGTAACCATTCTTTCTTGGGCAAGCCTTTCTTGTATGCTAATACGCAGATAATGTGAAAGTGGGTCTATGAACCCTTCTTTATTCGTTTTTGTTCATAAAATAATGCTCTTTTAATCGATTTTGAGTTTAGGGTTGTAAGTTCGGGGCGGCGCGGCGTTTGGAGGGCATGGTGAGCATTGTTCACAAACAATGTTCGCCAGCCCAGTGCGATGTTTTTTTTCCGAACGTGGCGCTTCCAGTGTTAGTGTATGAATGAGCACACGCAAGTAACCCCTCATTTTATTTGTTTTGAAATCCCCAGCGACCCACATTTAGGTTGTATAGCTGTGTATTGTACACATTTCTTTCTTGGGCACGTCTTCCTTTTTTCTTTCTGTCCGTTGCTTGTTAAATTGAGTACAAATGTGTACCATTTAAACGTGTAGATCTTATAAAAAAAAACACACACACACGATAAATAATGACTGCTAATTTTGTGTTCTCTTGAATGTGTAATAACACATTCATATAAGTATTATTTGTATCTTTTGTAAGACGTAATCAGGTTATTTTCGAACCTGATTTTGTTTGCAGAAGGTTTATGTCCAATCTTGTTATTTTTGTATTTGCACTGATGTGTATTAAGATTTACTTATAATAGTTATAATTAATCGGGAGTCTCGCTTGAGGACACCGCGGTCATGATACTTGTTGATAATTTTCTCAATATTGTAATTATGTATTTTTTATTTTTGGATATAGAATTATGTTTTTTTTATATGCTCACTTTCTTGTCACTGCACGCTCACCCTTCACTTCTTCACTCTCGCGCGCTCCATGTTAATATGTCACTCAAATTAAATGAATCCTGATGTTTTAATAGATGACCAAAATTTAGTTCAACACAATAGTGAATATTATACAATAAATGAATTTAATAAGAAGATTAATTTCGATTTTAATAGCATTCATGATCAATCTACCTTAAGACCAACTAATAACATTAGTAATCAATTTAGTCTATTTCATATGAATGCTCAAAGTTTGAATAAAAATTTTCTTCCTTTTGAAATATTAATGGACTCTATTAATAATTTTCCCATTTCGGCCATTGGCATCACAGAAACGTGGTTACATGACAATTCACCCGAAATGTTTAATCTTTCTAATTATGAAATGATACGTAAAGACCGTAAGAATGGTAGAGGAGGAGGTGTTGCCATATACATAAATAATACATTTACATTCAAAATTCGGACTGATATAGAAATTGAAGGTTCCGAATGTTTATTTATAGAAGTTAGTATGAGTAAAAATAAAAATATTATAATAGGAACTATTTATAGACCACCAACTAGTGATGTAGATATGTTCATAAATCAAATAGATTCCGTTTTGAATAAGATATCGCAGGAAAATAAACATATATATTTAATGGGTGATTATAATTTAGACTTAGTTAATAAAACAAACATTAATATATTGAAATTTTATAATACTATGTTATTATATTCTTGTTATCCCCATATTTCTAAACCAACTAGAATTGATATTGTAACAATAAGTGAAACATTAATTGATAATATATTCTCAAATGTCATACATGCAGAACATTTAAATGGTATTCTGTACTCAGATATATCAGATCATCTACCCATTTTTGTTATATGCTATAATGTCATTAGTGAGAAAACTAGGAAAATGTTTTCGTTAAAAAGAGGAAAGAAACAGAACAAATTAATTTTTGATTTGTCCAAAGAACAATGGCGCGAGATATTCTCGGTTGAAGATGCTAATTTGTCATATCAAAACTTTTTGCATAAACTCTCTTTTTATATAGATAAGAATATGCCATTTATTTAAAAAAAAGATAAAAAAAGATAATATAAAAGTATAAAACAGCCATGGATTACTCAGGGGTTAATGCAATCAATTTTAACTCGCAATCGTTTGTATAAAATATCATTGCGTAAACCAACTGCTCAGAATAAAGATAGATATAAGCATTATAGAAATAGATTAACAACTTTAATTCGTGTATCACGTAAACGGTATTATTCAAATAAAATAGAATCTAATCAAGGGAATGTAAAGGTATTATGGCAAACTATTAAAGGGGTATTCCGGGCCTGATAAAACCATTCGTTATTTGAATAAGCAGAAAAAGAGGCATAATTGGTGAAAATTTGATCAAAATCAGACAAGAAACACGGGAGTTATACCTATTTGAACATCATGTAGTAATGAGCGATCGTTTCAAAATTGCCGCCATATGCAACATCATTGACGAGCAACTCGCCATGGCTTTAGTACATGAAAATACACTTATTTCTCATTTTCGTTGCTAAAAATTAATTTTCTCTGCTTGTTTTCACGAATTCATAGAAGAATATCGATGGGCCAACCTCTTTGGAATATGTAAGCTCATACATTTGCTTTGTTATTAAGAAAATTTAAATTTTGTAAAATTTCCATGTAGAAGTTAAAATGGCTGCAGCTCGCAAGTGACGTCACGATCGATAGCAATTGCGAACGATACTAAAAATCGGAGCAAAGTTCATCCTGTCATAACTTTTGTATTGCTCTTCCGTTTTGGCTCAGATTTTCGATCATGATTCTTCATATTCACTTCATTTTATAGCAAACATCACATTTCTGGGGTGGAATTCCCCTTTAATGATCTCTTAAAAACTAAAAAGAAAGTATGCTCTGATATAATAGTTGAAAGTGGTAATGAAATCACGGACCCTCATTCAATTGCTACTGCTTTCAATAACTTTTTTGTTAATATAGGTCCACGTTTAGCCTCAACAATACACTCAAATGAAAACTTTAAGGATTATTTATTTGATGCTAATGAAAATTCATTATTTTTTATTCCAGTGAATGAAAATGAAATATTAGAGGCAGTTCGATCGTTTAAGATGAGTAGATCATGCGGTTATGATGGAATAAGTGTGTATTTATTAAAGAAAATTATTTATTGTTTGGCCTCTCCCCTAGTTCATATTTGTAATTTATCACTTTCGACAGGCATTTTCCCGAACTCCTTAAAGATAGCCAAAGTGATTCCTATTTATAAAAAAGATGATTCAACTCAAATAAAAAATTATCGCCCTATCTCGCTATTGCCGGTCATTTCCAAGATTCTAGAACAAATTGTTTATAAACGTCTTTATTCTTTTTTACAAGAAAATAATACTCTTATTTGCAATCAGTTTGGATTTCGAAAAGGTTTTTCTACTGATTATGCTTTGATACAATCTTGTGATAAAATAACTCATACACTTAATAATAAGGAACATATAATTGGGGTATTTATGGACCTGTCAAAAGCTTTTGACACCATGAATCATGACATTTTGTTGCAAAAACGTACTCATTATGGTATACGAGGCACAGCCTTAAAATGGTTTAAGAATTATTTAGTTAATCGAAAGCAATTTGTTTCATTTCAGTCAGTAAATTCCCCTAACTTAAATGTGTTATGTGGTGTTCCACAAGGATCAATTTTAGGCCCCCTTCTTTTTCTTATTTATATTAATGACATAGTAAAGTCATCACCACTACTTACTTACGTGCTTTTCGCAGATGACACTAACATATTTTGTTCTCATAAATGCTTGAATACTCTAATTTATACTCTCAATAATGAATTAGTTAAAATCTCAACATGGTTTAAATGCAATAAATTGTCCCTTAATTTAGATAAAACATGTTTTATAAATTTTTGTGCTTCCCAAACACACTTTGATCAGGTTATAAACATTGTTATTGATGATATTTCTATAGTTGAAAGGAAATCGACAACATTTTTAGGTATAACTTTGGATTCAAAGCTTACTTGGAATAATCATGTAAATAATATTACAACATCAATTTCAAGGGCAGTTGGGGTAATTGGTAAAATGAGGGACCTTGTACCCGAGAAAATACTTTATACATTATATAATGCATTAGTGTTACCTTATTTTACATACTGTAATGTAGTTTGGGGGAACTGTAGTATAACTAAGATTAATATAATTTTTCTCTTGCAAAAAAGAGCACTTAGAATTTGTACTCATTCTAATTACTTAGCTCATACAAATCCGTTATTTTATAGATTAAACATTTTAAAAGTGAGTGATTTGCACTTATATCAAACAGCAATCTGTATGTTTAAATACACACAAAATTCACTTCCTCTTTTTCATGACGTATTTATTCCTAATTCCCATGTTCACTCATACCCAACGCGTAATTGTACTGATTTTCATTTACACAATCCTAAAACTTTGTTAGCGCATAAGTCCATAAGATGGTGACACGACATATGCTCCGCCGACATATGCTCCGCCGACAATTGCTCCGAAATATGCGACATATGCTCCGCGACAAATGCTCCGCGGCAAATGCTCCGCCGACATATGCTCCGCCGACAATTACTCCGCCGACAATTGCTCCGCCGACAATTACTCCGCCGACAAATGCTCCGCCGACAAATGCTCCGCCGACAATTGCTCCGCCGACAATTGCTCCGCCGACAAATGCTCCGCCGACAGATGCTCCGAAGATGCGACAATTGCTCCGCGACAAATGCTCCGCGATATTTGCTCCGCCGACAAATGCTCCACCGACAAATGCTCCGCCGACAAATGCTCCTCCGACATTTGCTCCGCCGACATTTGCTCCGCCGACAATTGCTCCGCCGACAATTGCTCCGAAGATGCGACAATTGCTCCGCGACAAATGCTCCTCCGACATTTGCTCCGCCGACAATTGCTCCGCCGACAATTGCTCCGCCGACAATTCAGTTTAAGAGGTTCGTAATTCCGAAGGTTCAATTATTCCGAAGTTTCGTTATATTAGTCCGAAAATAAAATAGGGTCGTCAATACGAAAATGAAATCTGGTTTGTTACTAAAATTTGTGGTTGATTTCTGGTAAAGAGAAACTCAACTATCCCTTTAAGCATACCTCTCCCCCTTCCCCTCCCTTGGCAAGACCAATTTAACATTTCAGTTTATTTCATTTTTTTAATTGGCACTATAGCATTATAAAATAGCAGAATTTATTTTGAAGTGTTTGCAATAACCAACCTTCGGAATGACTAACCTAAAGGTCCTTTCCGATTGAGCGGCGAACGTTGGCGAACGTTTACGAATATAGCGAAATCGCGGGATTTCGCCAAGATTCGTTAAACGTTGCAAAAGTTTGTTAAAGGTTGCAAGAAAATTCACAAACCGTCGCAAACGGTTTTTCTTGTCGCAAAGAAAGTTTCAACATGTTCAAAATTTCTTTACGAACGTATTTTTCACAAACTGTTGCAAAACAGTCCCAAGCCTCTGCAAACGGTTTTAAGACATGTCGCTAACGTTCTAACCAAATGACTATATGATTCATTTATAAGCAACCCATTGAATGGCGAATGCTTAAGGTCTTATCCCACTGAGCGGCGAACGTTTGCGAACGTTTGCGAATTTTGCAAATTAGGGATTTCGCCATGGATCATGCGCGTCGATACTAAAGGAGTGGTCACACTGAGCACGAATCCCCACGACTAGACCCGCGAATGCAGTACGCATTGGTACAAATATATGGCAAGCCATTTAAACATTTATTCCTATGTCTTGATATCAATAATTGAATTATTGATATCGGTTTATTTCTTGATATCAAGTATTACCAATACAGAAAAGTATTTCTTGATATCAATGCATTCTTGATATCAATAATTCGATTTCTTGAGTTAAAGATTTCGATTTCTTGATATCAAGAATTGAATTCTTAATATCAAGAAATAGGAATAAATGTTAAAAACGGCTTGCCATAGATTTGTACCAATTCGTACTGCATTCGTGGGTCTAGTCGTGTGGATTCGTGTCCTATGTGACCACTACTTAAAGTAGTGGTCACACTGGACACGAATCCCCACGACTAGACCCGCGAATACAGTACGCATTGGTATAAATCTATGGCAAGCCGTTTTTAACATTTATTCCTATTTCTTGATATCAATAATTGAACTATTGATATCAGTTTATTTCTTGATATCAATTATTACCAATACAGAAAATTATTTCTTGATATCAATAATGCATTTCTTGATATCAAGAGTTCAATTTCTTGATATCAAGAATTGAATGCTTGATATCAAGAAATAGGAATAAATGTTTAAAATGGCTTGCCATATATTTGTACCAATGCGTACTGCATTCGCGGGTCTAGTCGTAGGGATTCGTGTTCAGTGTGACCACTCCTTACGTAAAACCCATTCATTAGAGGAAATGAATGAATGGTCCACCCCCCCCCCCCCTCCCTCATTGATCAATGGGTATCAATTACGGATCGACGCCCAGCCATGGATCGTACATCTATGATTTGGCCAAGATTCGAACATGTTCAAAATTTCTTTGCGACAAGGACAAACTGTTTGCGATGGTTTGCGAATTTTCTAGCAACGTTCAAGGAACTTTTGCAACGGTTAACGAATCTTGGCTAAACCATAGCTTGTGATGTGCAGTGCCCTCTCTACAAAAAGTAAACTACCCCTTTAAGCATTAAGTGAATTTCGCAATTGCGTAAGGGGTCCATGATTGATGCAGTTTATAACAACGTCCAACAAGTTAATGCCCCTGCCAGTCACTTACTCCGTGTAATATGCACACTCATCATCAGTATGCATGTATTTAAGGATAATCATCATCATTACAAGAGTTTGTTTGATGTGTAATAAGTGATAGATAGAAAAAATTAATTTCTACTGAAAGTGAATAAATAGGCAGATATAAATAAGAAACTACATTTGCTTTAAATTTTTATTCGTCAAGATCAGAAAAAAAAACATTACAGAATCAAGACGGTAACTTTGAGTATAATAACTCAGCAACTAATTGCTAAATTTCAACGAACTTCAAAATTATGAGATTAACCGTTAAAGGCAATTGTCATAATACACTGCGGGTAGGCGAAGATCTATGGTACTTGTAATATTGTTCACACGATTTGTTCGCACTTCATGTTATTAAAAACACTATATTCATTTTGTTTTACAGTTAAACCTGCTAATGCGACCACCTGTTTATAGTGAACACCTGCTGCCCCGTGAAAAATCACGTCTTAATCGACCTGCGTAATGCGTCTAATACCACCCTACATTTAAAATCACTTTGTCGCGTTTTCGCATTTTTAAATTCAAAATCAAAATCAATAACACTTTATCTATCTAACAACGGGGAAGGGAAACGGTTAAAATATCTAACAAACAGCTAAGAGGAGATGATTGATATTGTTTAAGCATTCCCTTTTAAACCACTCTTGTAATGATTTTGACGCTTAAAATCAAACAACACAAACACAAAACAAACTTTGCTATACTTTTGCTGCAATCTCTACATAATAATAATACAACGCTCTCAAAGAACCAGCAAGTCTGGCACTTCATTTTGTTTAGAGGATTAAAAGACTTCAATTAAATATATATTATAGTATAAAACTGCTCAAGGTTAGACATTTCAATGATTGTTCACATCATAACTATTATCTAAATAGAGTAAGACACATTCCCACAACATTTCCATCTATGTTATCATAAGAGCAGCACATGGAGCGACCATACCATCACAGTCATTACAATCGGATGTTTTCAACTTCCCCAAATTGCATATGAATTTAAAATACTTGTCTTGATTTAGGAATACTGGAGCGGTATTTTTAAGCACAAACCAGAAAAGGGGGAATATTAGCTATGGCAATAATGAGATTATCACACTTTCCAATACAAGACAAGTTTGTGCACTTAAATAGTATTAATTTGTTAGTTTTAAAGGGGGGGGGGGGGGCGGGGAGCGCTGACCACATTATGAATGTTATATACTTTTTGCTTTATGCTTATGTATTTGGGTATTATAAAAAAAGTGTGTGTGTGTGTGGGGTGGGGGGGGGGGGGGGGTTAAAGCCCCTTAACACCATTGGAGGGTGTGAAGTGGGGTGTCTCCTTCACCACGGTATATAGAGCTTTTGCATTTTGGGACTTAAATCATATCCAGATAGGAGCAAATTTCGATGGAGCAAATGTCGGCGGAGCAAAAGTCGGCGGAGCATTTGTCGCGGAGCAATTGTCGCATCTTCGGAGCTATTGTCGGCGGAGCAAATGTCGGCGGAGCAATTGTCGCGGAGCAATTGTCGCATCTTCGGAGCTATTGTCGGCGGAGCAAATGTCGGCGGAGCAATTGTCGCGGAGCAATTGTCGCATCTTCGGAGCAATTGTCGGCGGAGCAATTGTCGGCGGAGCAAATGTCGGCGGAGCAAATGTCGGAGGAGCATTTGTCGGCGGAGCATTTGTCGGTGGAGCATTTGTCGACGGAGCAAATATCGCGGAGCATTTGTCGCGGAGCAATTGTCGCATCTTCGGAGCATCTGTCGGCGGAGCATTTGTCGGCGGAGCAATTGTCGGCGGAGCATTTGTCGGCGGAGCATTTGTCGGCGGAGTAATTGTCGGCGGAGCAATTGTCGGCGGAGCATTTGCCGCGGAGCATTTGTCGCGGAGCTTTTGTCGCATATTTCGGAGCAATTGTCGGCGGAGCATATGTCGGCGGAGCATATGTCATGGAACCCATAAGATATCATGGTCCAGACATTTGGAATGCACTCCCTAGACATATTAAACAGTGTACATCTCTCTATTCATTTAAAGCTACACTAAAAAAAACACATTATTTCACAATATAATGTATAAAGATAAAAAAATAAAAGCGTTCTTTGTAAAACTTTAGAAACTACATTAAATTTTGGTCTGACGTTACATAGTAATACTGGTGATTCAACATTTTGGCGCATGATGACACCTGCACTTGCACACACACGCACCACTCGCACCCTTGTTTTTGTTTAGTTTCTCTCTTATCTCTGTCATTAACGTATAATTAGTAGCCTTATAAAGATGAGATTCATATGCTAATTCTATAATTATTTATATTGAATCCAACTGTTTATATTCACATTTAATTGTAATATATATCATTTGAGTATCATGGCCCCCTCTTCTTGTTACTTAGCCAATATTTCACAACTCATTTTTATCTTAGCTCGGTTGACCGTCTGCTCAAGCTTTTGCTTATAACGGCGACCTTCTGCTTTCTTTCTTTATACACGCAATGGCCCAACGTATAAATTTACTCTTACTCATGTATTATACATTTGTTTCTATATTTTGTATATTGTTTGCATACCTCATGTTTTATATAATTATCCATATTTGTTGTATAACTGATTTGTTTGATTGCAGAAAATAAAGTCTTTGAAATGAAATGAATATAACAGTCCGAATAATATAACAAAATAATTTATAACGTATTCATGTTAAAGTTATCCCGGTAAAGTGTAAAATTCTGCCGAAAGAGACATTTGAGACTTCAATCCTATGTCAATATCATTGTAATATACAATTGAAGGATTTGTGAAAGTTTGAAAGAAAACGAAAACCGTTTACCTCGTGAAAAAAAGGGAATATTGATTTCATATTTTATCACCGAAAACTGACGGCTTACCGTAAATTTGTCACAGGAATGATGGTCCGGCCGTTGATATGCGCACCCGTACATGTACACATCGGCTCAGCTCAACAGTCGCGGGTACATCGACTCGTTGAATTGCGCTGCCGTGTCTATCGGGGAGGTTCAGCCCGTGATCGCGTTGCCCGTTGCGCGCCCGCCGGGTACGGTGGGCGTGAACGTGAAAACTACAGCTACCGTAGCTACCAAATAAAAGCAACTCCACGTACGCATTCTGAAATTCCATTGTTCTCTTTCAAATTTTCTTCTATAATTACTCACTCTCCCTCTCTCATATAATAGGCAACATCCGCCATATTGTGTATTCATTTTTTGGAGACAATGGAATAGTGTGGTCAGACTGAAAGGGGGCACACCGTATATTTTTTCTACAGAATGTTCCCCCTGTATAATACATTATTGACTTTCTTGCAGTGGCATGACTATTTTGAAAAGTGGGGGTGGGGTCGTGGAAGGGAGCAGGGAGGGTGTGGGAGGGGTATCGCACTATCGACCCTCCCACAGTAGGGAGCTTTTGCAACTTTTCACTCGAAAAAATGTGCAGTGTGTTCCATACCTTGGTATATACTAGAATTCAAGAAAGCATGACCTCCCACATGATTGAAACCATTATAGAAACAGGCATGGGTACATTTTTTGTATGTATCACCTCGGAAGTATGCTAGTTGTGCAAAGGATAGATATCCCCCACCATTCACCCTGTCATACCCCCAATCTATTCCTGTGATGTTTATATGCATGTCTATATATAGGCGACATTTGGGGAGGGTATGTGGGTAGATTATTTGTATGTATATCTTTAGAAGTATGCTAGTTATGCAAAGGAGAGATATCCCCCACCCTTCACCCTGTCATACCCCCAATCTATTCATGTGATGTTTTGTATTTTTATGGCAAATTATTAGGGGGGGATGCGCCCCCATGCAACATTACTGCATGTAGAGGTTGCTCCCCCTGTACTCCTTATTTTTTAATAACACAGCGAATGAAAGATGTAGATTTTCAGACAGTGTGAGCACATTATTTATCTTTTATGTCAACCAGTTGCAAATAACTACAAGTCTGTTTTTTGTTAGTATCTAACATGCGCACACACACACACACCCACACTCACACATACTCTGCGGATACATCACTACACAGAGCCCACATTTACATTCAAGTACAGTCAAACCTGTTATAGCAGCCACCTTTTCATAGCAGCAAACCTGTCTATAATGGCCACCAAACATGATCCCTTGCAGAGAAAAGGAATGTAATGGAACCTGTCTATAGTATAGTGATCACCTTTCTACAGTGGCCACTTTGATTGGCGGTCATGGTACACAGGTTTGACTGTACATTTTCATGCTTCTAGCCGTTTTCCCCCTTTACCTGGTACTATGTGTGTATTTTTTACATTTCAAACTAACAAAATCGCCTGTTTGTGTATGCTGGTAAATTGTACTTTTTTGAAGTAGGATTTACATTCCTGAAATTTGAAGCAATGCAAATGGTTGAATAACTTGTGTATTTACACAGCATTTTCACATTTTATGAAAATCAATTATATAACAAGATGCAATTATTGTTAGTTGGATACTTTGTATTTAATTTTTCAATAAATGCAGAAACAACTGTTACAAAAAATGAAATACTGGGTGATTGATTCAACTTTTGGATGTGTGCAGATCATGTAGTATCTCTGTGAATGTGTCTCATACATTGTCCACCTAGCCATTTGGTTGATCCTGATCTATGAAAAATACAATCGAGTTGGCCGACCCTTCATTACCCTGCATATAATAGGGCAAGCCTCTGTGAATCCAAGCAAAAGGAGGGTTAAGAGGACAATTGGCATAGTGATACACACTCACATTTCTTCATGGGTGTTATTAGGAACTTCAATAATACATTATATCAATAACCTTGTACAATTATTCTGAATCATATTATTTATTAGCATTTCATCTGAGAAAAACAATGGTTTGTTTGAGTTAAAACAAATGATAAATTTATGACATACAGGGAAACCCCGTTATAACGAGCTCGCTTATAACGAGGTACCGTTTATACCGAGGAGAATCCTTCGATTGTTCCAATGGCATAATGCATCACTTACAACAAGCTCGGTTATAACGAGGTAAAATCAATAGTCCCGACTACCTCGTTATAACGGGGTTTCCCTGTAATAATTTATTCCATACTGCCTACTGATTTGAACTACAAATTAAAAACATCCTTTTTCATTAAATCATAATTACCTTTATCACATGTAATAAGGAAGACATGAAAGATATATTATCAAATTTATTTTGATTGAATTTGAAAAAGATAACAGATTGTTGCTATGAGCACTATTCGGTCATTGTTACTTCCCGCAACAAAACTTATCTTTGTTGATACAGTGGAACCTCCTAACAAGAGGTACCGGATACAGCGATGATAATTTTAAGGATTTTCAAGGATCTTTGTATTTTATTATTTTTAAGCCCAGACACAAGATACCTGACATAAGGTATTCAATCCAATTGTGCCCGAGGTGCTTGTTATAATTAGGTTTTGTTAATTTTTGCCAAAATGTGTGCGTGAATAATTCCATACTAAAGAGTTGTATTTGAGAAATGAACTGTTTATGCTATATATCAATTTGAAGGCCTTATCGGTAGGGCCTTAACCCCTTGACCACAGGAACCAAGTGGGTTGTGTACAAAGTCTATGGGGATTTCATAAACTCGTAGGGAACGGGTTAATTTGGCATCAGCATGGTGATGTATCTGTGGGCAATCACTGGCCGAACATCCCTGCCACTTCCACGGTCGACGTCCACATCTAACATGTCTCATACGCTAGAAGTCCTGCTCCAATATTATGGTGTTTTCGCTCAGCGACGTACTGAGCTTTCAACGACGCAGGGAGCGATCTATTGCCCCGTTCAATGTCAACTTTCGTTGACAAGCAGTTTCGCTAATTTGGTGAAGGCGGACGTACATTCGTAGACTGCATGACGTCACATCTCGTTGTCACAAGCAATGTATAAACAACGCATGGCTGGCTTGTATTGTTAACACACCAACTAATTGTCTATGTACTACACATGATAGCAATGTGCTGAATGTTTACCTCGCTAAAAGCATGTTGATTGGTTGACCATAGAGCTGTATCGTGCCGTCGCATAATAACCGGAATAATTCTGACCAAAGTGTGTCGCAGATTTAAACCCAAGAACGGTCGGCCCGCTGTTACTGTAGGAAGTTCTTGATTTTGCACACAAACTGCAGGATTCCCCATTTGCAAAAACCTGCCTAGCTTAGTTCCTTGCTAATGGACGTTGTGGGTCCGTTTCCCGCGGGGTATGAGCATGGCGACTGAAGGGTCTGCGAGAACTTGGGTGTTGGCGGCCTGGTTATTTGTTCTGGGTGGTGTGGTGTAGTGGGTGTGTAGATGGGTCTTGAAGAAATCTATAGAGAGGGTGAGATTTGTGAAAAAAGGAACGCAATAAGATAAATAGTAATGTGTAAGTCATGTGCACTTATTGCACAAAATGAACCACAAACATGTATTCATGTAGGAAAAAGAGGATTTGATTTCTAATCAACATGGACCAAATTTGTTATTTTCCCTTCAGTTTGTTATTCAGCTGTTAGGATCGGAAGCTACACTATTATTGACTCTAATTTTATTCCATTGTCAATTTTTCAGTAGCAGTTTTCATCTGTTATTCAATCGGTATACAGTATACAGTATGCCTAATGCATTTGTCTCTAATAAACAAAATAATACATCTAAGGTCCACATTCTGAAAATCTTGCAGAGATACAAAATAAAATCATGCTTAAATAATTTTCATCATTCTGAAAATGGTGTAAGGGAATGTTGATGCAAATTCTACAATGCATTGTGAATCTTTTCTCATGTCCGGTAATGTCGGCCCTTGTTTATTGAGATTTTCTGTTATATAACATAACAATCAAGCCCATGATAATTTTTCAAAATATGCGCTCAATGCACATTCTTTCCTCCTCTGACATTTATCTATGTTGTTTTCCCAGTTTCGAATCCCAGTGAGATCACTTTGTGCAAGTATAGCAATTGACACACAATGGTATGCCAAAATAAACTCTCATTGATTTTGCCTGCTAATTTGAAGATGAAATTCTAGTTTCAGAACACAGATCTATCATTTATCTCTGTCCACATTCAAGAAAAAGTTTCTCAATAAATTACCTTAACCATAAGTCAATCGGGGTCACCACCAGCACCAATCGTGTGAGTCGTGTCAGCATGCAGATTGCACGTCCACTCTATCGGTATTCGGAAATCCTCTATGTATAATGTCGATGAGAACAGCCACATCCAATGCTATAAAATGAGGATAAAAAAAGAAACACTGATCAAGAAAACACTGATCATCCAAGGTTTTTTCCCCAACATTTTGATTGCCAAGCCTAATATCTAATGAAAAAAACTTGTCCTGAAGTAAGAGATTTGCAGATTAGCCGGAATTTTCCATGGAGGCGGAGGGGGGGGGGGGGGGGGGGGGTGAGGTGGGTCACACAAGGGAGCAGAGCTGCTATGCGGCTTTGTACGGCAACAACATGGGCGGGCCGGTACAGAAAGTTTGACATATTTTACGTAGTCGTACAACATTTCCGAAGCCGAGAGTATGATTTAGTATTGGTTTAAAATTTTCGACATTTTCGAGGCCGAGACCACGGTTCTTCGTACTTTACGAGGTCAAGACCGCTAAAGTATCATCTCGGACCAGTAAAAATTTGAAATTGGGAGGTGGATCAATCCACCCAATGCACCACCTGACCACCACAATTCACAATGACAATAATTTTTTTATTTTGCAACATTTCACTTTTGTCTTTTGAGTTTGACCGAGTACTACACAGACACAGTGCATTCCAGACCATAGACCTAACATATACATCAAAAATGAACATCGATAAAAAAACACAAAAAACGGATTACCCATTCTATATCAAATTTGAGAAGGCCCATCATTTCATAATCATAAGTCCTAACAAAAGAGATATCAACATAACTAGATCGACAAATCTATTGCTTTCATGGCCTCTTTAACATTATCATTGTCATTTTCACAGTGAAAAAGACAATAATAATGTCAAAGAGACCATGAAAGCGATAGATTTGTCGATCTACACTCAAACTTGAATTGCTGATTCTGTAATTGGGCCCTTGACTTGCGAGGGTGATCTACGTACCTTAGCCCGAGGCCGAGGCCGGGGCTTCGATCGGCGCTGAGAACTCGATCAGTCCGAGAGTGAGTGCCCCGCGCGTGCATGACCGTGTCGTCTTCGATCACCTGCAGCTTCTCAGAGTCAGACTCAGCTCTGCATGCATCTCAATTATCAACCAAATTGTTGTTTTTTCTCCTTGATGAACCTCTAGATCTCCTCCCAGGCCGCATTCTCAAACGGTTTCTTCAACAAATTTGCTAGTCCATTATAACAATGGAAATATGCACAGTACTTCGCTCACTACTATACTACTAGCGCTGCTGTAGCTAGCTACGCGTATCGTACACATTATATTACGTACGGCTCTACGAACGTACGTCTATGACTGTATGCAATATAGCAGGGCGGGCCGGGATCGGACACAATATAGCAGGCACGACAAGGTCATAGGTCACCAAAGGCGTTAATTAACGTCATTGAAATACAAGATTTAAATGATAATTATCTTCATACTAAAGGGACATTTGAAAAAATCGAACCCTATTTTATTCCTCTCTTACCATAAGCTAAACAACACGGTAGAAGAGAAACGAGCAAGCTCCAAGTCATTTTCGTGGATTTGGACACTTTACCTGGATCACTTTAATACGTATTAACATCCAAATATGGTCGTAATATAAAAAGCACGCTTCCTATTTAAAAAAGAAATATTCTATGATTTTTGTTTAATACCTACACTTTTCAAAAACAAATCACAAGAGGTGTTTAAATAGGTATTGATGATCTTACTATAGATCTAATTATTTAAGAAAACTTCACTTGCATAATTTTTCATGAACATTTTTTAAAACCACTTCTTTTTTTAGAGAGCAAACTTTTGTGTGTCAATGGCTCTTTTTGAATTACAATAGGTTTTTAATTAGTGATTTGTAATTGTTTGTACATGGTGGAACAGGCCCGTCGGAAGGAATTTTAAAATGGTACGTATACGGTCAACGGATTGGGGGCGTGGCACAACTGCGAGGGAGCGGAGCACCACAGCGGGGGAGGGGGGGGGGGGGGAGTGTTTGTTTGTTTGTTTGTTTGTTTATTTATTTCCACTTTTTCACATCAATACAAAGAAACATCATACAAATATATAAAATGAGTAACATGTAAGTTTAACAAAATATGTTTCTAATTAGAATACAAGCAAAAACAAATATATTAATTGGTACCAATCCATCGTGAAAATAATCTGCATAATATAAAATAAGAAATAAGGGGGAGAATGGATATCTTATGTAATGCTTGGTAAGTTTCTTATAAAGGAAAAAGCAGGAGACCACATGTCGTAAGCGTAAAAGCTTGATGATGACTGTGGCCTCTGCCGAGTTAGCAAATAAAGAACAACCTATGCAAGGGACGCGATTAAAAATCCATTTATCAATTGTATTATAAATTTGTGTGTTATATTCAAAGTTAAATAAAATATAGGTAAAATAATTCAAAGTGAGCATGGCTGAATTCATTTCGAGTGAAAATAACAAAATATATTTAGTGACATGTTTCGTATGGAGAAGTGCATTTGTGCATAGTGCAAAACTTTAGCTTGTTGCATAGAACAATAAGAGACTAATATCGTGAAATTAAGTGTGTGGTGGTTTCAATTACGTGTAATAATATTAACATGTATTAAAATGTATGCAGGGCCCTTTCCTATTGACAAACAAAATAGAACAATTCCAAGATATAACAAATCAAATTATTTAACATTTCTATGTAAGATAGCGTTAAAATTGTCAATAGTATAATATCTTGATTCATTTTTTGTTACATCTTGGTTAATTTTCAAAATTCATATGAATAAATTCAATATACAATTATCAAATACAATAATTAGGAGATGGGCCCATGTAATGATTTGTATATTATGTAGAAGTATATAGTCTGTTTGATATGTAACGTTAAGCATGTAATATGTATCACTTCGTACTAGTCTCAGTATAAACAATAATGTCACCATGGGTGCATGTGCAGTGACTTGTGCAAGTGCTAAAATAATACAAAGAATGGTGAGTGAATAAACGGAACAACGAATTGCAGCCATTGATGGCGGTTCCGGTTTAGTACTGACCAACGCCAGGTCAGAAAAAAAGAAAATAACAAAGCATGAGAGAACGGACAGTACTATCAAGAGGTAAGAGGAATGCAGATTCAGAATGCGGGATCAATTAAATGCGCTAGAGTCTATACAGGGTGGCCCAGAAATAACGGAACGGGGTGCTTGCTATAATGAAGACACATGATGCCCGTCATAGCAACTAGTAACGTTCAATGCGTGCGCCATTGTTAGTACTCCTTCTTCTCTATACACAGCTGAACGCACACTCACAATGGCGCACGGTTGATCGTTACTCGATGCAGTATGGCGGGCATCATGAGTCTTTAGTATGGCAAGTACTCCGTTCCGTTATTTGTGGGCCACCCTGTATAGGTTACGAGGCACCAAGGAAATGGGTCACTCATTGAGAGGATCTCCCATGTATTTACTACATACAACAATAGTAATTGTAAACAGCAAGGAATTTATATTACAATGAAATCGTATCGACACAATTAACAGTGTGTTTTCATTCAACTTAACTAATAATAAGAATGTTAGACCAGCGAGTTACCACGCGGTTTACCTCAATGCATGTGGGCAGTTCTTAAACAAATAATAACAAAGACAAGATAGAGAAAGAGAAGGAGATCGCAATCTAGAGACTAATCTATACAAGGGAATTGTTAA